>JAAGNO010022526.1:0-10573 GCA_033439905.1 Ceryle rudis
CCAAGACTAGTGATAAGTGATGGAGCTTAGCCAGCTCTTGTGCCAGCTGCCTAAGCACCCTAAGATGAATCCCATCCAGACCCATAGACTTGTTATGATCACTTAAAAGATTCCCCTAAAGAGGGAATGAGTGGAGCTTTTCTGCTTCTACATGCTGCCTCTTTCCATCAAACCTGCAGGAACAGAGAGACAGCCTTTATTTAATTCAGCTGAGGATGGATGACAGGCTTTATAGCTGCTGGGGGACACAGTCATTTAACTGTTCCCGTCACACACAGAGGGAAAGTATGCAATTGCATCCCCTCGAACAAACAGTCAAACAGACAGGATATTTGTTGTTGAGAATGCCTTTTACTTGTGCCAGGATTGAAATGTTCTAAGATGTAATTGGGGTTACCTCTGCCAGTGAGACCTGCACACTATGGAAACAGCATTGTTCCTGCCCACTTTTTAGTGGAAATTAAGTGCATGCACAAAACATTTCTTATGATGCTTAATAGTACACCACTCAGTTCTTGGCCTCCATTATTCATGCCTGACATTGTGGTTTTAGGCAGAGTTAAGAGCTGAAGAGATGGTATAACAAAAGCATTCAGCTTCTCAAGCATTCAGATTTTTTAAAAAAAATCACTTAAACTCTGTTTAGCTCCCCATTGTATTAGTAAATAGATTAAGCCAGGATTTGGCATAGGATTTAGTGATAAACTGAAAGCAAAGAATATGTTTACTTCCTAGTATCCTCAGTGCTTTTTAAACCTGTTTACCATTAAGTATAGACATGAATCCTCCATAAAAAAAAAAAAAAAAAAAAAGGTTATAGAATTTACTCTAAAGATTTGTGGAGTCAATAGAAAGAGTTCCATTGACATCCATAGTTTCAAAACAGACCCTTAAGGAACAAGCCTTTCTACTTCAGTGTGAAAATTTGCCAGGAGACTTCAAACTGCATAACAAGCAAATTGCAGATGTCAAACAAATATTTCAGTATGAGTGATTTGACTGCGTCTAATCAGGGGTATGTTTCAACAAGCATTGTGGACCAGATCAACATCTGTTTTTTATAAGACAGACTCCATGACTTTGGGAGGAGCTATTCATAACCAAGATAGCTAAAGAACTAGTCTATTTGTAATATTTCTGCTAGAATGCATTATACTCCTGAGCCTCCTTACCCAAGTAATCAAAGGAAGGTGTGTAAATATGGACAGCTATCTACATCTATTCTCTCCCCAGTGCAGAGCCAAGGACACTAGAACAACCAAATCTTTGAAGTTCTCTGGAGAACCTGGGGTTGGGAGTGAGGTTAAGACTTCACAAAGGACTTGTCTGCTTGACTTTGCTGTCCTCAGAGTACTCAAGAGGTGGAGCAAGTCCAGAGCCAAGCATTTCTGGAAATCTTGTCCTCATATCCCACAAATCAATCAATAAATTACACTTTCTTATAGAGACAATCCACTAGAGTGCAGGCTTTATCCGCAACTAGAAGAGCAGAAACAGTCAGGAACTATTGCTCCTCTGTTACATGCAGAGCAGTCAATATTTACTGAATGACCCTACCTTCCACAGCAGAGAGGAGAGGATGGAGGCACATTGCACTTCTAGTTTCAGTGACCTGGCAGGTAGTGTGGCTGCACACATGGCTGCACACCAGAGAAAAAGACTTGGGACCCAGCACACAGATCAGCATCCCTCTCCCGCATTGTCCTTTCTGATTCAAGCATGTTGTTGCATGTTGTGCAACATGCAGAAGTTTTTGCAAGGAGTCCATCTCTCAATTCGGCTCGTTCATGGAATAATTAAGATTGGAAACAACCTTCAAGATCATCAGGTCCAACCATCTACTAAACTTTATCATGACCACTAAACAATGTCCTGAAGTGCCACATCTACACATTTTTTGAACACCTCGAGGGATGCTGATTCCACTACCTCACCCCACTGAGCAGCCTGTTCCAATGTCTCACCACTCTCTCAGTAGAAAAAATTTTCCTAATATGCAGCCTAAACCTCCCTTGATTCAGCTTATGTCCATTTCTTCTTCTATCACTAGTTACCTGGGAGAAGAAACCAACACCCACCTCATGACAACATCCCTTCAAGTAGTTGTAGAGAGCAATAATGTCTCCTCTCAGACTGCTCTTCTCCAGACTAAACAACCCCAGGTCCCTCAGGCGCTTCTCATAAGGCATTTTCTCCAGACCCTTTACCAGCTTTGCTGTCCTTCTCTGAACTTGCTCCAGCTCTTGTCTCCCTTGCCACAGCTCAGGTGGGAGATACTGCTAGCTATAGGTGTTGAAAGTTTGGACTACTATTAAATCTTATGAATGTTTTTTGTCTGAAAACAATCTTTTAGGAATGCAGCTTTGCCAAAACTCCTTGTTCTATGAAAGCATTTCAAATTCAAGAAAACATTCCTTTTTCCCATTTCAGAAAAAGAATATGTCACCTTTCATTTTTCTTAACTTTAAAAAATTAAAATCTGTTTTTCATCTTGTTCTTGTTTTCTTTCCTCTTTTTTAATACACTCTTCTCAGAAACTGAAAAAAGAGCATTGAAAACCAAGAAGAGGAATGAGGTTCAACAGAGAAAACAACCCCCTCTCTCCTCTTACTTTCCTCTGCTTTCTTCTTTTTTCTTCAGCCTCTCACAGGAAAGATGTCACAGCCTTCTACATGTTTTTCATTTCAGCTGGTGTCAAAGAAGTGAGCACATGGCCCCGCATATCTCCCTGCCCAGATGTATGGGAGTGGGCAGTGCAGCAGCTGTGCAGCCCCCATGCCAACTCTACCCATAGGGTCCTGGGAGTGACAACACCCCTGGTGCCCCATGTACCTCCCAGGCACATCAGAATGTCACTTCCCTAAACAGGTTCACAACAACAGCTAATTTGCTGCCCTGTTCTCACTCTTCCTCATTCGGGTGGAGTACTGCTTCTGAACTCCTGAAGCCCATAAGGTTTTACATAATCCCATCATGCACATATATAGTGTAGCCTGCTTCTGCTCCCACTGTATTTGAGAAAAGTATGAGTGGATTTGGATTGTATTACCATGAGCAGGACTTGAAAGTCTGCTGGGCTGTCATGTCTGGCAATCAGTAGCCTCAGAAAAGATATAATGTTCTGTAGAACAAAATACCAAGTTTCACTTACAATAGTCTCCTGCCATGGTAAAGTTCAAGGTGAACAGGGATTCTGTTTTAATAGAGGTCTCCAAGCTCGTGGCAATGCAATCTCATGTTTATACAGCAATGAACTAAGTACAAACAACCGTGGGTGAAGTACTTGAAAGGGACAGTGACATAGCAAAGTTAACTACATGCTTATGAAAACAATGGATAACAAACTATCATTATGGACAGTTTATGAACCTGCTTTGTAATTACAAAGTAATTTCATTTGATAACTATTTCTGAGACCAATAAGGAAATTCAAAAACAAAAGAAAGGAATATGATCATCATATCCAATTGGCAAAGACACTGGTGGCATAAAATCCTAGCCCCAAAAAGACATGGTCTATGAGAAGTCTATATCCACCAGTTTGTGGGGGTTTTCTTTTTTTTCATGTACAGAATGTACACATGTATTAACCACCAGTCAGGTTCCTGGATTTTCCGTATTTTCTTTTTTTTCATTACCTTCCAGTATCTACAAGTGTCCTGGGACCTTTGGATCCTAAAGCCCATGCTGGTGAGGAAGGATTTACTTTTCAAAAGGGACACATGTGGTTGCAGATACAGGGTTAATAAATTACTTGTGTCTAGATTATTTGTATGACTATTTTCTCAACTGTTTTGAGAAACAGCCACTCTTTAGTGGATGCAGATGGTACCACTTACACATCAGCCCACTGGCCATGTGAGTTTGAAGCTCAGTGGATGGTAGCACTTAGACATGTAGCAGGCCAATTTGTGGGTGTGGAGCTGGCAGCTAGATGTGAAGTGCTACCATTTGGCAGTCATCTAATGGAAACCCTGTTATTAACAGCCATGTGTGCACATCTGTCGTGTTAGGAACATTCCTGGAGCCCTTTGCTAATTTCACACCTTGATTCTTTGAAATGATCAAGGTGGCATTCATATTTTGTAATGTGTAGTCTCCGTTTGGTGGTGCCACTGCTCATTTCAGTCCTGGTAGATAGGTTTCAGTAATTTTTTAGAAAAGTGCTATTATTTTCAGTTTTGACAAAATTCATTGCCCTCACTAACATTCACTGACCACACCTGCTCATTTTGTTTCTCAATTTCCTCCTAGATTTCTATCAACTGAATTTCAAGACCACAGTTTAGTATCTGACTGTTAATTATTCTTTTTTGTTGTCCTCCCATGTATTTACTGGACTCACACAATTTGCAGTAGTGGTCTAAAATGAAAACAAGAGTGTTTCTCCTTGGACTGACAACAGTGTTTGGCAACAATTTTTCTAACATCCACTTTGGGCTTCACTTCTCTGCTCAATTCTTCTTGCTTTGCAACTCCTTGATACAAGGCAGGGAGAAAAGCTGTTCCTGATAATAGAAAGGAATGTCACAGGAGTGGACTTTGCCAAAATTTAATGATTTTCTGGCTCTCTCAAACTTCCATGTAGAAATAAATGTGACTTAAGAGTTGTCTTAGGTCTGTTCTAAATAGTCTTGTGTCTGGTTTAGACCTCAGGTACCAATGGTGTTAGGAAAATATCATACTGAAAATTGCCTTTGAACACCTCCAAGTGCATCTAGTGTTCTGACATCACTGAGAGGGAAAGAAAAAAAAAAAAAGAAAAGAAAGTATCTTTAACTCAGACCCAAAGACTACTGAAAATAACAATAAGAATATTTTTGGGTGTTGTTTCTACATAATTTCCCATGCTTATAAGTTATTTACTTTAATGTCTTTATTCTACATTTAGTCATGGGGAAAATACTTTAAAAGAATGAGCTATAAAGAGTACATGTAAATTTTTTTTAAAACAGAAATTATGTCAATCTGTTGATGTCAATCTGGTTAGCAACCATTTAAATCAAATATATCTACTGTATCCTGTAACAAGATTTCCATATAATGTACAGTAGGTGCTTCTTAAATTTGGACTTGCAGTGCCATTTTCTGTGTATCTGCTGTGCAGTGATTTACTGGGGGTTCAGAAAAGCCATCAGTTTCATGTTTTCTGTGAAATTAAAGTGGATGGATGGCTTTCCAAACCACCCTCACAGAGTGAGAGAACAAAGCAGAGGAAGCACCATTGCTGAAGAATGCATCGAGGGACTTGCTTGCATGTAATGGCTGCAACATGAGTCTGGATGGCAGCAAAGAGGCTGCCTGTCTCTCCCTGCCCCTCCCCACTGCCTGTTTCACCACAAGTGCTGAAGGGTCTGGTGGTGGCATGTGCCAGCCAAGTCCAGCAGCTGTGGCCAGAGCCCTCCTGCTTGCCAAACCTGCTACAAACACTGCACACATGCCCCTGCTGGGCTGACAGGCTACAAAGAGCTGTGGCGCCAGCGGAGACAGACCTTGGGAGAAAAGGACCAAATTGCAGGTTGTGGGGAGGGTGATGGAGACAGTTGGGGAACAGAGGGAGAAGGCAGAGCAGGAAAGCAGCTGGCTGCCTGGGTTTTTTTACTTTTTCAAATGGAAGACGTTTGTTCCGTGCTCCCTCCTGCAACATGAGAGCGGCTGCCAAGGTGCTGAAAGGGAAGAAGTAGGCATAAATGGAAAGGAAAAAGGGGCTTTTGAAAAAGAAAATGCAGACCAAGGAGGGAAAACCTGGAACTGATTCAAAGGAAACCTCCCCCTAACGACAAGGAGTGGGCCTGTGAGTCTAAACGTGCTCTGTAATTTGCTGTAGCTTGTATCCTCTAATTTATCCACTAGGTGTGTACAGAAATACAGAACTAAAAGCAATTCAGAGGAGGTCAGGCAGTGAAGCTGAGTATGTGTTGCTTGGGACTCTTTGTCTGGTTGAAGGACACTTAACTATCTGTTTGGGAATACAGGTTTGTCAAAAAGTATAGCCAGAAAAAGGAATAAAAATATTTTTTTTTCTTAAGAGTTCCTCAGTCATTAGTGAGCTGTGCTGGAAGCATTAAGGTATTGCTATTTCAGAAGTTTGTTCAGGAGCTACACACCACAATGCAACAATGGAACTGCTTGAAAAGCCAGTAAAAGTCACTTTTCAGTTTAGGAACAGTCACAGGTGTATTGAAAGATACCTGAAATATATAGCAAAATCTATGTTTATTGTATGATTTGCATTCATTTGCCTGGCTTTCTTATTTGGCTCCTAAGTGGTAATTCATGGACATCCTCACAGATCCTAGTATTTATGGCCTGATTATCCTGCTTCTCCTGCCATCAGGAAAGAAACCATTGCAGAAGTGTGTGTTGGGGTGAGAGCCAAGGGGTCTCCTGGCCTGATACTAATTCATCAGGGCTTGGCAGCATTTTCAGTCAGCAGAGGTGTCAGTCTTCTTCTACTGTCAGTGATCATTTGTATATAGCCAGCGCCCTGGAGTGTCCTTCATAGGCTAGATCCATGCCATACACAGTGCTCAGTGAAGCACATGGTAAAAATCAAGATCAAGAAATAAAAATGATAGTAAGAGCTAAGAAACCACAAATGAGCACAAATAGGGAAAGGCCATGAAACAGCAAGACCGCATCAGTCAGGATAATAAGCCACACTTTTGGCACCAGTAACCTAGCTCCTTCCCAGTCTCCCAGTTTTACCCCTCTCAGTGCCATTTCCTCAAGAGGTCAAACTTCCTCACCTAGACACGTCTTTCTCATGACATTTCACCCACAAGTGTTTCTGGTGCTTTCCACATGGAAATGAATATACTGAGCCTTTAAAATAAAGTCACCCACACTAGTCATCAGAGGTGTGAATTATCAAGGACTGTCAGTGTGTTAAATGCAGTTCATTAGAGCTCACAATTGGTTTAAAGAGATTGCACCTGAATCAGATGCAAGTGTTGAATTGGCTTACTATTTAAGGGCACAGTTTGTGCAGGAGTGCTGTAGGGGCTTTTCACATCTACACAGGGAGGTGTAGTTTAGTTTATGTTAGTTTATAATAGATGTGGGGTTTTATTTTGTTGTGCTTAGTGCTTTCTGTCACTTACTTTGTAATTCTGCCAATGGCTGTGAGGGGACAATGTTAAATGCTGCAGCTTGTGTGAGGTTTCACAGAATGTTAGGGGTTGGAATGGACCTTGAAAGATCATCTAGTCCAAGCTGCCCTGACAGAGCAGGATCACCTAGAGTAGGTCACACAGGAACACATCCAGGCAAGTTTTGAAAGTCTTCTGAGAAGGAGACTCCACAAACCCTCTGGGCATCCTGTTCCAGTGCTCCATCACCCTCACAGTGAAAAAGTTTTTCCTAATGTTTTTGTGGAACCTCCTATGTTCCGGCTTCCACCCACTGCCCCTTGTCCTATCACTGGACATCACTGAAAAGAGCCTGGCTCCACCCTCCTGACACTCACCATTTATATATTTATAAACATTAACGAGGTGACCCCTCAGTCTCCTCTTCTCCAAGCTAAAGAGACCCAGCTCCTGCAGCCTTTCCTCATAAGGGAGATGTTCCACTCCCTTGTTCATCTTTATGACTCTGCACTGGACTCTTTCAAGCAGTTCCATGTCCTTCTTGAACTGAGGGGCCCAGAACTGGACACAATATTCCAGATGTGGTCTCTCCAGGGCAGAGTAGAGGGGTAGGAGGACCTCTCTCAACCTACTAACCACACCCCTTCTAGTACACCCCAGGATGCCATTGACCTTCTTGGCCACAAGGGCACATTGCTGGCTCATGGTCATCCTGCTGTCCACCAGAACTCCCAGGTCCCTTTCTCCTGCACTGCTCTCCAACAGATCAGTCCCCAACCTGTACTGGCACTTGGGGTTGTTCTTTTCCAGGTGAAAAACTGCCGTTTTTGAATTTCATATGATTTCTCCCTTCCCAGTCCTCCAACCTATCTAGGTCTCTCTGAATGGCAGCGCAGCCTTCTGGTGTGTCAACCACTCCTCCCACTTTTGTGTCATCAGCAAACTTACTGGCAATGGTTTCGAAGAATTTAAATCTGAAGTTTGTGAAACGTTTATCTGTTCAGTATAACAGATTAGATAGAAATGTATATTTAATAGATAATTGTTAATATGGTTAATATATCAGTCTGAAGTTAATTTTTACTCTATGGTTATAGACGATAGTCTATACTTAGCATAGTTATTAGTCTATAGTTAATAAACAACCTCCATGGTTACAGTATCTGTTAATGCCACAAGAACATCTGCAAATAATAAAGCAATTTATATAATACTTGTAAAAACTTTAATTTCCTTAATGTCTGGACCAAACATAGTCGCAAGTCACCTACTGTTCTGGAATGGGGATATCCACTGTACACTCAAACACACAAGCTTGTGAAAAGCATAGGTGAATAGAAAACTGATGTTGTCTGAGGAACGCATTTCTGGCTGTTGTGTCTGCTTGTCGAAACTCCCAACATGCTGAAAGGCAATTAGCTGCCATCGGGAATGTCCTGAAAATCTGTGGCAACCTGCTCACCATCAAAGCCATTAATTCATATTTAAGAGCACAGGGTCACTGCTGTGGTCACCTCCCTGGGCTTTTGATCAGGTTTTTTGGTGGAGTGGAGATTTCTGCAACGTGATGGATGATCCTGGGCTTCCACAGAAGGAATAAACCAAGCAAGGAATAAACCTGGCAAACGTTATGGTCAGGGGCTTAGGGTCTGAGCGTGGTCATTAAAATGTAAAATTGTAAGTACTTCCATGCCTGCAGCAGAAACTAATAGCAAAAATGTGACATTGTTAGCTTTGTTTCTGCCTCTGTGGATGTGGAGACACAAAAGGGAGAAAAAAGATTTATGCCCTGCTGAAGGCATAATCAGTACTAGTCCATCAAAGCAAACAGAAGCAAGCAGCAGAATTACTGCTATGGTTTTCATCTCTGCACTTGTAAACAAGCCATCAGAGTGGCTGTTTGCTGAATATCTCCTAATGACAAGATGATATTGTCACAATAACAAGCACATATGCCAGCCTAAACCTGCACGCCTGATGAGGAACAAAGAGCTGTGTCTCCCATATGATACATGGAATACAGTCTGGAAAAAACAAATGGTCTCCCTCACCGGTTAACTGCACATCAGATGATTTGGGTAAATACAACCCCCCTGACAATGCTTTCTTGTTAACCTGTTGTTCTGAGACAGGATTTTCTAGAGTGCCCCATATTCCCACACTTTGTTTTCCTTCACTGAGATTAGGGGACTTTGTGCTCTGCTGTGAAACTAAGCTCCCCAAAGGATCATAAGTTTTAAAACTTTAGATCACATCCTCATTAGAGGGTATGTTCAGACTTCCCTCCGTTCTAGCTGAATTTCCCCTTTAACCTGTAGGCTTACAAAAGCAGGATGGCTTTAAAGGTTTATGATGGAATTAGTCCTGGCTGATACAGAGATAAGGTGTCTAGCCTATCTTCCAGTGTGTTTGGTGTTCAACTCCACCTCCTTTGTGTCTGGTATTTGGAGGTGTGTGCTTAAGCACTCGCTTCCCTAAAACTTGTCAAACACAGTCAGCCCATTTTCCTTCTTAGGTTTCACATTCCATGGGAAGTGGGATCCTGGCCAGTTCGCAGTAGGTCAGTGTGCTGAATAGCTGCTTCTTGCAGTTGTTCAATGTAATCATGCTTCTGCTCTGTGCACAATCTTCAGTGAAACACCTGCAGCCTGAGCAAGAACATCATGATGCTCGGTTCAGCTACCACTGTACTCTGGCTGTTAAAGGTCATTTAGAGTAACAGTGGCTGCACCTAAGGCTTGGGTGAGGGTGAATATTGGTCTAGCAGAGAAGGAGCTATCAACCTCAGCACTGCTGTCACCCCCAAGAATACCACCTGACTAAAGATTGGTGAGGGGATAATTTTGGCTGGTGTTAACAAAGTTAATGTGCGTATACTCATGAGGAGTATTCATAGTGGTGGCTAAGCTGGGGCTGGAGCTAGGATCTACCTTTTTTTTTGTTGAGAAAAGAAAGATTCAACTCCCAGGATATATCAGTCTTCTCAAAGACAAGTTTTGGTTCCTCAGTTTTCCTCCAGGACTGCTGGCGCAAATGCTGAAAGCTGAATCACACTGAGACCCTCTTATTAATATCACATCCACCTACTCAGAGCTGCAAAGGCCAGTTCTTTATGCATCCTGGTCTAGCAGCCGCTCTTCTCAATGAGCCCACAAGGAATTTCCCACTGTTGGCACCTTCCCCATGCTCCCTGGGGTTGAAAGGGGACTTGATTTACATTGAGTTTCAAGCTAAGCACATTGACATCAAAGCAACGGAAATCAGGCCCCAGTAAGTGGTTTATAAATGCAGCCTAAGTGTTTTGAATCAAAATAGTTCTTTCAGTAAAGTTGGAGGGGTATGTCTGTTGTCCTTATCATTGTTAGTTTCTGTCTCAAAAACACTGAAAAGTCACTGACACTGAATCCACTCTGGGGATCATTAGAAAAAAGTTTCCATTCCTGCATGAAACCCTTACCCACAGGTTTTTTTCCCTTTCTTTT
>JAAGNO010022526.1:21688-38607 GCA_033439905.1 Ceryle rudis
GAGAATCTCCATCCTTTATTGGGTGCACAGGGAAAAATAGTGACAGGGGATGGGAAAAATGCTGACACTTAATGACTTCTTTGCCTCAGTCTTTAGCAGTAGAACTAGTCGTTCCCTAGACACCCAGCCCCCTGAGCTGGAAGACAGAGCAGGGGGGCAGAATGAGACCTTTACAATCCAAGAGGAAATAGTGACTAGCTACATCTCTTAACCATACACAAGTCTATGGGGCTGGATGGGTTACACCCAAGAGTACCAAGGGAGCTTGCATAAATGCTCACCAAGCCTCTTTCCATCATTTACCAGTAGTCCTGGCTAACTGGGGAGCTCCCAGTGGACTGGAGGGTAGCAAATGTGACTCCCATCTACAAGGAAGGCTAAAAGGAGGGTCCAGAGAACTACAGACCTGTCAGTCTGACCTTGGTGCCAGGGGAGGTCATGGAGAAGATCATCTTTAGTGCCATTATGCACCATACACATGTGCATAATGGTGCAACCAGGTGACCAGGCCCAGTCAGCCCATGGGTGTATGAAAGGCAGGTCCTGCCTGATGAACCCGATCTCCTTCTGTGACAAGATGACCTGCCTAGTGGATGAGGGAAAGGATGTGGATGTTGCCTAACTGGACTTGCGTAAAGCCTTCATCACTTTTCCCTACAGCTCTTGGCTTGGATGGGCACACACTCTGCTGGGTGAAACATTGGCTGGACAGTCAGACCCAAAGAGTGATGGTGAATGGAGTTAGATCCAGCTGACAGGCATTCACAGGTGGCATTCCTCAGGGATCAATACTGGGACCACTTCTGTTTGACATCTTCATCAATGAGCTTGATGAGGAGACGGAGGGTAGGAGGGCTCTTCAGATGGACCTGACAGGCTGGATCAACGGGCTCAACTCTGCAACTCTACAACTACCTGAAAGGACACTGTAGAGAGGTAGGTGCTGGTGTCTTTTCACAAGTACCTGGTGATAGAACAAGAGGGAATGGCCTCAAGCTGCACCAGTGGAAGTTTAAACTGGACATTAGGAATCTTTCACTGAAAGGGTCATCAGGCACTGGAACAGGCTGCCCAGGGCGGTGGTTGAGCCACAATCTCTGGATGTGTTTACAAGTTGTGCAGATGTGGTGCTTGGGGATATGGCTTAGGGGTGGACTTGGTAGAGTAGGGTTAATGGTTGGACTCGATCTTAAAGGTCTTTTCCAACCTTGATGATTCTATAATTCTATGATTTAAAACATGCACGTTTACAGGCAGATTTTGCTGCCACAGAGAACAGTAGCAAAAATTCTGTTTATAGGAACAGGAGCAGGATCAGATACTGAGTGATGTCTTAGTATTTTGAGATTTACAATGTACAGGGTCAGAAAGAAAATAACTCCTCACTACAGCTGTGAATCTGGACTCTACCACTCTACTCTGCTCTGAGATGTCATCTGGAATACTGTGTCCAGCTCTGAAGCCTTCAGCAGAGGAAGGACATAGACCTGATGGAGTGGGTCCAGAGGAGGGCCATAAAGATAATCAGGGGGATGGAGCATCTCTCCTATGAGGACAGGCTGAGGGAGCTGTGATTGTTAGCCTGGAGGAGAGAAGGCTCCGGGGAGACCTAACAGCCACCTTCCAGTACCTGAAGGGAGCTTATAAGAAGACTAGAGAGGGCCTGTTTACAAAGGCCTGTAGTGAAAGGACGAGGGGTAATGGTTTTAAATTAGAAAGGAGTGGATTTAGATTTGAAATAACGAGAAAGTTCTTGACCATGAGAGTGGTGGAGCACTGGAACAGGTTGCCCAGGAAAGTGGTTGAGGCCCCATCCCTGGAGACATTCAAGGTGGAGCTTGATGGAACCCTGAGCAACCTGCTCTAGTTAAGGATGGCCAGCGGGGGGGTTGGACTAGATGACCTCTAGAGGTCCTTTCCAACCCAAACATTTCTATGTTTCTATCGCGCAGGCAATGGAGGCTCAAAACTGCAGCCATCCTCTTGTGTTCAAACACAGGTCATGGACAGTCACCCCAGACAAAAATGCAGCCTTTTTAGGAGAAGACTGAAGAAAAATGGTTCTGTATGAAGTTTGTCCTTTGGTGCCCAGAGGATGATTCTGAGAATGGTTATGAGGTTTAGGGTCTTCCAAAACTGGTCTGGAAAAAGGTTGATCATCAGTTGTTTAGATCTGATATCACTTGTCTGACATTGTGTAAATTCTTGGACAGCTGACAAAATGCCATGACTCAAAATAGAAATCAAATGGTCTGACAAGATAGTCTGTTCCCCATAATTTCTTTTACAGTACAGCCAGTCGTAACCCCTAAGAAACACCCTGAAATTGATTTGTTGAACTGCATACCTCTCCTAGAGCCAGTTTACATTTAGGACTCTGGCCTGTGTCTAGGTTAGAGTTCTCTAAATAGGATAGTTTACTTACAAAACCAGAAGAACTGTCTTTGGGAGGTTCAGCATGGCTTTCCAAGTCAGGTTTCCTGAAGCTGCGGAATAACGATGATGCATAAAATATGCCTCTCCATTATTAAGCTTGTATGTGATCTCTGATCTCCTGTGCGAGTCCCTTGCAAGGGAGAACTAGATGTGGGTGTGTTTGAAGAACTCAAACACTTAAGCCCGACAGATCCATGCCCTGTGGAGGCTGTCGGGAGCCTCCCAAGGCATCTGGAGCTTCCAGGGGGAGAAATATCAAAGTTTTGTGAAAACAGAAGAAAGGATTGTTATTTCTTAGCTATTCTTTAGCTTATTTACCATCTTTAGTTTATTTACCATGTGCAAGGCAATAAAACTTCCTATTTTTTTTTTTCTTATTTTTCTTATCTTGCAAATTATCCTATTTTTTTTCCTCCTGTATTACTCTTTCAGTCCTAGACTTGGCAGTCTTAATGCCTGTGGACAATTAAAATATACTTCTGTTCTGAAAACCTACTGTGTCAAACATATACAGAAAAAATGAACATGTAGACATAAGATAGCCATTTTTTCCATTTTGAAAACAATATTTAAGGGCATTTTTTAACTCACCCATTTTGTAAAAGGGTTCCCACATCTTCTACTGACTCTCCCTCTCCAATGCCAAATTCAAGCTAGCTATCCATACAGTCTGTGTCTTAGGTCTGAAAGATCTTCATTTTCATATGTGAGACAAAAGAAAAGTAGTGTTCTTCCTTTTGGCTGTTGAGTACATTCCCATAGATATTAAACATATGTGTGACATGTCCCACTGGTCGTCTCTCTTTCACAGAATCATGTGTGTTTGGATCCACTGCTGTTAAGTATGTGTTACCTCGGCATGATTTTTCTGATGATTAACAGTGCAAGGTTTAGTAGGAGGAATATTAGCTTTTATTAAACAAACTGATCCAGTACTGACCAAAAACCAGATCAGGTGACAGGCACACAATCCTTTCTGTATGTCTGAAACAGGAAAAACAGACTGTAAGCTAAATACATGTGGAAATGAATTTAATAATTCCATTTCCATAATTAAATACATTTTGTGTCTGTAACACAGAGCAATGTCAACAGGGTTATAGGACTCTTAATACCTGGGAGGGGACGCAGAAAGAGAAGGAATTATCTTTTGCCTCTAGACAGTCATTTCTGAAGTGAGGAGGAATGTATTTTGTTGATAAATGTAATACAACTTTAAGAAGAAAAATAGTGTCATGCACATTGTCCCTGGCTTCTCTGCTCTAAACCACACTTGTTTGAAAAGGGACGCTGAAAAAACACGTCAATCAGATAATGTCTCTGGATAGATGATGCAGGTAGGAAATGGATCTTTAGTCATCATTATTCAATGATCTTTGCAGGATACTCCTTTCGCTTCTTCATACAGGCTGCAGGTTTCATACAGCATGTTCACTTCTGCACCAGCCTGGGAGGGCATTCCTGCAGGCTAATTGGAGCCAGATGCTTTCGTACAAAAAAGGACAGAAGGAAGAGGTCATGAAAGTTAGATTTTTGCAGCTAGAGGAGACATCCCTTTAGAGATAGGGATGGCTTAGCCAATAACATTACCTCCCACTTGTCATTAAAACTACTGTGGTGGGTTTATTTCCTGGGCAGCTGCAAGGTCTGATGGCCCTGTTGCTGTGAAGAAGGAGTGCATTTAAGCCCTTTTTGGCAAATAGCAATGTCTTTTTTCCCCTCCAGAAAAGAAACCCAGTTGAACTCTGGTTGAACTGAACTGTCAGAAACCTGATTTTATGTCAGCATTTTCAGGAGAGTTTGGAGGAGGTGTTAATAGTGACACATCAAATGAAACAGATTCAGCTGGAGGACAACTCCTTCAAATTTCCTACTTGGAGCTCAGAAGACCTTAGCAGGAACGTGCATTGGGCTCTTCACTTTGTGGAAGACAGGGCCAAACATGACCCACAAGATGATTAGAAAATATTACCTGACTTCTCTTGCAGACAACTAAGAGTGCTTAGTTTACAGAAGAGAAGGTGCGATGGCACAGAAACCTTTAAACAGGTTACAAATATAGTGCAACAATCATCTGACAAGTGCATGTGGTAAGGAGTGAGATAAAAGGAAATAATTTTCATTTTCATTCAAAAACTCAAGAGATTAATCCCTCCCCAAGAGGCAAAACAGGGGACCAACAAAGCTGATGAAGGGACTGTTGGAGGCAGTAGGAAGGAAACTGCTGTTTCACTGCTTCACAGGAAACGAACTGCTGTGCCCCTGCAGTGTTTTCCTGCAGTGGCTTCTTGGGGTTTGCAGAAGGCAGTACAAAGGGCCAGAGGGTTTAGAGCAAGTGAAGGTTCAGTTGGTTGGGCTGAAACCCCACATCTTGGAAAGATGAGTAGAGACCCAGGGTCTGAGGGGTGTGAGGAGAAATGCCCAAATGTGGAGGCAACCTGAGCTGCAGCTGGGAAGCAGGAGAAGGGAGAGGTGGTCAACATTACCTTGCATGTAGAAAGGAGAACACAGTGAACCCCAAGAAGCTGCTGAACACCAGGTTGCATCTCTGTTGGTCAGGACTGGACTAGGAATCTGTAGACTGCCTCAGAGCTGAAGGGTGACTGCTTGTCTGCCTCTGAAGCCACAAAGTTATAGCTATCATGAAACCCTTGCAGCTGCCCACAGTACAAACTGTGAGGTTTTCCACTGTTGGGCTGTTGCTGGGTTGCATCCTGCCAGGCACTTTGTGAAGCTGACTGGTCACTTCAATCAGTAGCTCACTATGGTGACCTCCTTTCTTTAGCTGTTTACCTTGTGGCCTTATAAGCAATCCTAGGTTTTAATGAAGAAGCATCACTAGTGTGCAGATTTCCTTAAAACTACATTGTATTATCAGTCTTTAATACATCTATTCAGAAATCTCAGGAAACTCCTAGACAAAACTTTCAGTGATGTGGAATTATAACTGAATTGGATGTTGTTAACAGCTTCAAAACCCTCTGTCCTTGGCATTTTCAGCAAGATGCAATCAGCAATTACTTATGACTTCTATCTGGCCATGTTCCTATGAGTTTCACATCTAATTCAGCTTTAGAGAAGCACAAAATCCCATGGGAAAGCTTTGTAAATACCAAACCACACCTAATTTATTGTCGTTTTTTTTTCCTTCTCAGCAATGCAAGTAGGAGCTTGTGCTTTGAAAATAGCATGAGCTCTGTCTCCAACAACAGGGTCATATTTGACCCAAGTCAGACTGTCTCTGAGCTTCAGCAAAAGCATTCATCAATTTTAGATTTTTGCACTCTCTCTGCTTTTACCTTAAATGTTTCTCACCAAAATTACACAGTTTTATATCACTCTGGAGATGAACGGTGTAATGTTTTAGAACTTATCTTCTGCCTTTGGGTATTTCACATGGAGGATGAGACATGAAAACTATGCAAGTCTTGGATATAATCATTTCATACTTATGAAAAAGGTAAAAGATTGTTTAGGCATAGAAGAGCAAAGAGCTGCAAATATTATCTGCAATCTAATCACCGAGTGAATCAAATCAATTACTATAATGGCTAGATGGCCCAAATATCTTCTCAATGTCATTGGGGTCTGCCTGTAGTTTCCCTGCAACAGACCATGAAACCACAATGATATCAAACTGGAGTATAGGGGTTTGCAAAGTGTTTACAGCCAGAAGTGGGTTATTGGAAACAGTAGTTAATGAGCCAAGAGATGCTGACATGGGACTTATGTGTTACTACTGAATTAAAGATATTGCCAAGAAATGAAGGACTGGACATGATCAATGCCCAGTGAAATCATTGAAAGTATCTGTCAGTCTGACTGATGTAAGCTATATCAGTATATTGTCTGTGGTGCCTTGCAGCATGTCTCTTTCTTTGAAGAAAATATGGAGACTATGTTTGTTGACCTAAAATATCTATGCCAGCAGCATTTTGGTGTTGAATGCAGGTGTTAATGAGAGGAAAAGTCTTTAGCCTGGTCTAACCTTTATGACATGTCCCACCACTGAAGACTCCTTGGGTACTTGTTGATGTTGGAGTTGTGCTCCAGCACAAGAGTAGACCCAGCCCTCCCTGAGAAACAGCAGGGGATTATTATCTGGAAAAAAAAAAAAAAAAAAAAAAATCCAATTAAGAGTTTCAACAAATTCCTAGAAGCTGGTGCCTCATCACTGTAGCCCAGTGCTGGATGATAGGGTTGTCAATCATGTACCTTCTCCCCCAAAACTGGCTAGCTGCCAATAAGGCAAGGTACCTTTCCTGGTGGCAGTGCATGATTTCAGCCTCACCACCCCCAGAGTTTTCTTTCATTAGTGCTCAAGTGGCATGAGATAAGTTGTGCAACAGGCTGCTTCACTGGCCAGGAGTCTGCACCTCACATCACTTAGCTGAGGCTCATGTGGGCGGGTAACCTCTCTGGCCATTTCTGCGCTGAAAAAGAATGCAGCCAACTCTTACCTCAGACCAGGAGTCTGGAAAACATTCCTTCCTTCCTCCCTGTTAATTACTTGGAAGGAGACGTGTTGCAGCTAATAACTTGAGGTAATTCACCTAATACACAGCTATCCTTGAGCCATTGTGATCGTGAGGGATCAAAGATCTGTGCTTGAACCCAAAAGCTGTAAAGGAATCTTTAATTGCATGGTTTATGTAGAAGGCTGCATCAATACTTCATCGTGCAGAGTGACCCCAGATCATGACATCAGGAACTCATAAAAATTGCAAGAAAAAATAGAAGCTTCAGGCTGGTGACCTGAATTAAAGCATCTTTGCAGACTGACCCCACAAAATACATGTTGTGCAGAGTGAGCTGTATAAAAATGTGCTGTAGCCTCGTGGAAAGGACCCTCTTAATTCTGAGCGACTACAGGCAGGGACACCAGAAGGCAAGTAAAGCAGATATCAGTTTATGTGTTCCTTTGGTCTCCCTAGGTTTTTCAAGTGTCATTCCATCTGACCTGCTGCAGTAGTCATCATTCCAAAACACTCCAAAATCCTGAGTGAGAGTCTCAGGACGACTGGATTCAGTTTAGGAGAAAACACCCTGCACAACTTTGGTACTATGTAGTGGTTTCCCATTTCTTTATTTTACAGTTCCTAACCCTGTAGCAATCATTTCACTCACATTTTTAAGCTTTTTTCCACCACTGTGAACTGTAGAAACTCTGGAAAAAAGCATTTCCTGGAGATTCATTCTTGTTCATTCATTCTGTGTAGCCTCAAGCAAACAGCTGAATGAGACACAGGACAGGCAATAGAAATACAACTTACTTGGTGGCAAAAATACAGAAAAAAACCCACCCAACATTACTGTCAAATTGATACTTCTCTTTCCATTTTCAGTCTGAATTTTGGAGTAAATTTATTAACCACTTTCATGAGCCACTGGATGTTGTTATAACGGCTACAATGGCAGCATCAACACAGGGGTCTGGTGCTACAGCTGTTTGTGAAGTTCAAGAAACAGCATCATGGGCAGAGAGTAGATCACAGCTGAGTGTTGTTCTCCAGAAAAAGTGGCAAACTTGCCTTTTGTGATGATAGGCAATCAGCTCAGAGTCATGGTGCCACAGTGTGCTTTGGGTGAAATTACACTCATTTAAGGAAATCCATTTCTTATTGTATTAAAAACAAACAAACAAAAAAGTAGAACACCTTTGTGAGATATTTAACTTTTCATAGAGTGTTTCAAATGCATCTGGATCTAATATAAGCCCTAGATATTATGTAGTCTTAGTTGGTATTCTTTTGTAGGATATGATCTAGGAACTGCTGAATTTTCTGAAAAGATTTCTTACTGACTCTTGCATTTTGATCAAATAGTTTCAGGACTGGTATGAGACAGATGTCTCCTGATTTATTGTGCTCCTATTAGTTTGTATTCACTATGACACAGGCTGTGAAATTAAGTGCTCTAGCTGCACATGCAAAATTAAAGGACGCTTTTTGTAATGTTGAATTTGGTGGTAAAGTCCTCTGAAAGCTTTGGCATGTACAGGGACTATCATGACTATTTTATTATTCAATGCCAGGTTAGCTATTCCCTTAGCACATTTGATCTTAATGAGATCCACATTGCAAGAAGCCAATGCAGTCTGTAGGGAGTATATACAACCTTGCATGTTTATTTAATGTTGCTTACTTCAAGACCACTTAGGATGAGGAAAATGAAGAAGGCTTGGTTCCTGCATGTGCAAAAGTAAAAGCAGATACAAGCTGTGTCAGGAAATTAGGGGCACACTTGGAATTAATTAGTTTCTGTATTGCTTTGAGAATATTATATGCTGGGCTTGAGGACTGCTGCTGATGTCATCTGCCATGAAAGCACAGCTGGAGCACAGCATGAAGGCAGCAAATCCCTGAGACAGAATCACACTCTTGGTATTTCAGCCACAGCCACGTGCAGTTTTTTGGGAACTGATGCTGTCTTACAGACAAGGAAGTCAGTCTGGAAGCAGAGATGTAGACCTGTCCCCACAGGCAGGAGGGATTCCTGCCCAAAGGCAAGGTGGCCTTCAGAGCTGCTGTGGAATGGCCACCCACTAACTCCCATGCACTCATCTGAGCCATGGTCATTTGAGTCTGCCTATACTTGCACACAGACCTTTGAGTAAAAATTTATGAATACTTCTTTCATCAGGGTTATGGAGATGTCTCCATACCTGAGCAGTACAGAGATTCCTGGAAAGCACCTGGAGCAATAGGAGGAGGCTGGCAAAAGGCAAGAAGGTGATGACAGTCTCAGGTTAGGAACAGGAAAGGAAAACTTTGACTGAAATTATATCACTCAAGTCCTGCAGATTGTCTTGAATTGCATACTGGGAACTTAGCTCCCAGTGGTGTTCAGATCCCCACTGGGCATGTAAATCCTGATACAAGCACCCTCTCTGCTTAGTTAGATCCTAACCAAAGAGTGGAGAAGACCTGGTTGAAATGAAGACTAGCTGTACTCTGACTTTTCTGATGTTTTCATAGTTTAAAGCCTGGAAAAAGAGAAAATGGGACCTGTTTAGGTCAGGTAGAGCTCAGTATAAATCAGAATGAATTAGTCTTTATATTTGTTCAGTGCAAAATTACAACTGTAATTGCAGCTCAGTTTTCCCCAGTGTAGCTTCACATCTTGTTCATGAACAGCATACATCTTTCCACTAGCTCCCTTCTGTTGAGACACTGCTGTTCCCTGGGTTGTTGCTGTGTGAATCCCAACTGTGTAAAATTGAATTTCTTCTAACCACAATGCAAACAAGAAACCCTTGCCCAGGAGTCTATCCAGAATGCAGTGGTCTTTACAGAAGTGAGGGCAATTTCCTCCTGCTTCAGCCCTTTTCTTCTGGATCTTGGGATAAGCATTCTCCATACTATATTACAAAGTGCTGTTAAATTCATGATATTGCAGCTGTCTTTACTCATATTGACAGAGTTAAGTTTACCCTTTCCTCATTCCTTAGAACGAGCAGCATTTCATCTGCATTTACAGTCAGTAAATGCAATGTCATCTTCCTGTTGAAATTTGGCTGCACTGTGAATTGTTTTGCTCTCTTTCCTTTCCTGCACAGCTGGAAATGAATCCCTCTCCAGTCCTCTTTGGAATGGAGTGAAGAGTGGAGAGAAAGAAAAAGTCTGGCAAAGAAAATGCTTGTTTTAGATAAAGTGAAATAAGTTAAGTTAAACAAGGCAATGTCACTTCTTTGGGGATAAGATGCCACTTGTGTCAACACTGGGCTGGTCAAGCAGCAGCTAAAGTGAAAGCAGCATAAGCTAAAAATGTTCAGCAGTTTGGGGAGAAGGGGAATGACTGCTGCCCAATGGTTTGGGCACACATTTGTGAAACACACATGTGCTCTTAGTGCCCTGAAGTGGGGGTACAATTTCCCCATTGTTTCACACAAACTATGGCTGATCTCTCGTTTGCATTCATTAGAGGTGGTGAAGCTGTGTCTGGCTGTAGTACTGCAGTCATTTTCCTCCCTCCCTAGGAACAGGGGAAAAATTACAGACCTTACAAGGCATTTGACACAACTGAAATGATGGGAGAACACCACTTGAAGTGAAGCTGTGATGTAGAAGGTTCCTCCTAAACCACAGATTGATTCTGCAAACAGCTCAGAGCATGACTCAGTACAATGTCTCTTTCCCGTCACCACCATTAGGGCTGCAAGACAGCTCTGAGGCAGTGGTAGACAGAGTCACCTTCTCCGCTGCTTTTCACATTGCTTGCAGAGGAGGAAAGGTCAGACCAAGAAGTCAGGGAGATTTTACTGGGGTTTTGTTTTTGGAAAGTATGCTGTGGGTTTCTGTCAGACTTGAAGTTTTTCCACAAGTTGTCTCAACGTCCTGCCTGCTGCCTACTTCCACCAGGCTAGTCATTGCAGGCATTAGCTTGAACACGTATTGTCCTACCAGCTCAGGAAACCTAAAGCTTCCTACAAAGATTTTAAACCTACAAGCAGCAGAAGCCAAACCAGAAAGCCAAAAGCACTGGCCTAATTATGCTGAAGCTGTTTAGAGTAATGCTAAGTGACACCAGTTTTGAAACTTCATGAAGATTAACCACCCACCTCCTAATTGCTTTGAAATCCTTTATTTTCCCTGCAAGAGAATTTAGCTCTGCAGGGGATGATAGAAAGAAGTGTGAGGAGCCACAAAGAAGGAAAGGCAGACTGAGTGGAGTTTCTTTTTAAACAACAAAATGGTGAGAACCTCCAGTTTGTGCAAAGTAGGATACAATAATTAACAGGAAATTCCTAAGGCTCTAGAGAGCCCAAAATATGCCAGCTCAGGCTTTTGGATATAAAACCATGCTATTCTGTTCTTGTTTGTCAGCATACTACATTCACATCAGGACAAGCAGTATCATATATGTAAATAGCCATAATGTTGATTTGAAGCTAAATAGGAAAGCGTATTAGAGCTGTTTGCTCATACAGCAGCTTTTTAGATTGTTACAGCTTTATAGATTGAGACAATTTTTTAGATTGGGACAGCTTCTCTTGCAGTGCAAACTTGCTCTTGGATCAGAACTCCTGCTCTAAGTGTATGATCCTCCCTAAGCTGGCTGGGGGAAATGACACAACAAGAAAAGCAAAAGAACAGAATATGAGCAAGAGTCAAACACAAAATCTCAGTTCAGAAGTACTGGGTTTTGCCCTGTCTCTTCTCTTTGGGCCATTCTGCAGTGGTGAAGAAAGAATTAGAAACTTTATAAGTCACAGGCTCTCCAACCTTCTTATTTAGACATTTAGACACTAGACAAAGCAACTAAATTTATTTAACATTGATCAAACAATGTTCAAAACATTCACCAAGCAATACTGGCATAGATCTCCATATGGACAAGACTTACAAAAAGGAGGGAGGAATAATATGAGCTGTAAATATTAGTCTTTAATTAGATTTACCTCAATAAAAAATCTTTTGATGGTCACAAAGGAGGGGGAATAAGGAAGATCTTGTGATGGACTGAGATTCTCTCTGCAGTTGACTATGCCATATTACACCATACAATTCTTTCTTGTCTTCATTAGATAATATGCCTCACTCCATCCCACTGTGTTCTTTAATGCTCCCAAATGAGCTATCTACCACTGTGATAGCATTTTAGTATCTTGCTTCAGCTGCTTTGATATTCCTATGCCTAATTCTGCCTATGCACCTCAGTGTGAGTGGCAGTGGGAAAATGATCACAAACAGTACAGGGCAAGAGATTGAGTTGCAGACAGCTCCCAGCACCTGCAGCTTTGCATCCATAGATGATACCTTCATTCTGGGGTGCTGGTGACCCTGAAGGATTTATTAGAATTGTCTTCTCTTTGTAACAGTCCTATTCACTCATGTTGTATAGCTTTATACTGTCATTCATAATTTCATCTATATACTCATGGTTATTTTTTCCTCAACAGATTTGTTTCCCTTTTTCTCAGAGCTCTCAAACAAACCACTGTCTTCCATTCACCAAGCAGACCAACATATCCATAAGGCAATATAGTCATATAGGGATAATCATAACTTAGAAGAAATCTGTCTATCACTGGCAAGCCTGTGATAGCTGTGTCCTGAATGTCACCCTGATGAAAGGCTGGGTACTTGCTTCAGTGACCCATTTGCAGCTGCCACATTTCCTATTTAGGGCCAGAAGAAACAAATTTACACAGCACCACAGAACATAAAAATGGCACAGTCTTTTTTTTTTTTTTTTTTTTAATTCTTTCCCCATGGTCTTAAAGTTCTTACTGTATTTGCAAGAGTGCTTCAGACTTAAAATTTCACAAACTATTTCAGTTCCTGTATCATCACCCAGAACAGAGGTTATACAGATGAAACCATGCAGCAGTCACAGAAGCAGAAAATAAGTGGCATCACCTATGTGTGTGCAGTAACTGAATTTCCAGTTTGCTGTCACTGTATGAGTGCCACCAGGTTCGTTTCCAGTAGAGGGCAGAAATTGACATGAGGTTCACCAGGCACAAATTTGATGCACTTAGGTTTTACCAGAGGTGCTCACAGAGACTGACCAGACCAAGACTTAGCATGCAAAGGAGATTTGAGAGAGTTCAGTGCTGCATATGAAGCTAAATTCAGAGTTCACTGCAGTAGCAAAGTTCTAATGGAAAATTTTACATCCAACACCTCCAGCCTTTGGGGATATTGTGGTCTCAGTTTGACTTGGACCCCTGTCATTCAAGCCTTTCTCATCTGTATGGTTTCTTGTTTCCGGATATGTGGAAAAGCCATCATTTTTTAAAGCACACTTCTCATTATGCTTAATGTACTTTTAATTTCTTAGACTTAATGCACTTATTTCGTCTGCATAGTATACTTTTCAATGACACCTTTGAGGGCTATGACACTGGTAGCATCTAGATCATGGCAAGACTTGGGAAACAAAGAAGGAATTATGTTTTGGAAAACAGTGCCTGTGCACAGCAGGCAACACAAGAGCACAAACATTTTTAATGCAAACACCACCTCCCACAAAGTGAAGTTATAATACTTATGTGAGAAACTCAAGTTTGAGAATGAGCTGCATTCTGAAACTTTGCTTTTTCCTCTCCTTTTGCCATGGGATGTTTTTCCCATGTATCTTTGCTACCATTTCCTGCCTACTGGTGCTGACTCTGTCAGCCTTGCACCAGAAAGATAAAAAAGACCCACAAAAGATACTGTTCCTACCTCCCAGGACTCGATGCTGTCCTCAGAGAGGCGCAAGATCCTCATAAAGTAGCTAACTCTCTCACCCTGTTCCCTGAAGAACATTTCTGCTATAATCTGGTTGAAAAATATGCACAAAGGGGAACATGTAACTTGTAAGTATTCCCTCAAAAAGCATGATTCTATAAGTACTTTATATTCCTAAAATTTATCATCATTTTCTAGAAGTTCAGTTGTTGTTCTTAACATTGTGTGTAATCTAGAGTCCCTGTGGCCCTTGTTTTACCCTCCCTATGACCTCAGCCTTTCAGGCTTTCTTCTCCAAGAACACTTATTTAGGCTTGGCAAAATATGAGATGACGGACTATCCAATGCATTCACTTTGCAGTTTTACTTTGGTGAAAGTCTTAACTGCATCCATTTCGCTGTGGTAATGGTAGCTATGAAGAAAATCATTGGAGTAATTCTTTTAACAGTATTGCTATGAGGCAAGAAAATGCCTTCAGACAGGAAGATGAAAAAACCCAAATCCTAAAATGTAGATTAGTATCTAAAAAAATGAAGGAAAGGAACATTTTTTTCTGTTCCAGAATATACACTGGGTTCCGTGGGGAAACTAAGGAGGAAGCATCACACCCTTCAATAAAAATTCTTATTTCTTTCTATGCAGTAGTCTTTTGTTACTTGCACACACAGAGCTACTTGTTCAGTATCAACAGCTGCCATTACCCTTATGTGTAAAGAAGGGAACTGTGGTTCAACAAGACACCTTGAAAGGAATACTCAGACAAAAGTTGTACTTCAGCTGTGTTTCTACAGACAAAACTTTATTTCTGACAAGCTTGATTGGCAGTGGGATGCAGGCTGAGGACTGCCTCCTCTGAAATGTTTTGCAGACCTATGGCCCTGGGGACAGCTACTTTTTGGTAAGGTCCATGCACAGAGAGGTGGGGAAGGCACTTCTCCCTCACACCACACAGCCTCTATCCTTAGCCATGGCTCAAGCTCTCAGCAGCTGCAGCCTCCAGTTTTACCAATACAACAGCTTCCATCAGGTCAAGCAGTCAGAGGTGAGTAGGAAGGAACACTTCATTCACATTGACTAACCTCTTTTATTGTACTGGTCTGCACGATTGTGAGCAAGGGTTCAAGGTTGCAGCTGCAAGCATGTCTGCTCTGAGATGAGGGACCACAGAAGTAACACTGATACAGGAACTGATAAAGAACGTGACCTGAGCCTTTGAGGGCTCAGATGCACAAAGCTGCCTTATATGGTGCAAAGTCTCGCACTGCAGCATAGCTCTCTGTGTGGGAAGTCTGCAGTGGCCTTGCAATATCCATAAGCAATTGCTTGGTCATATCTCATTTTGCAAATGAAAGCAATTTTTGTTTTCTGGTGTTAGTGAGCAAAGGAGATGGCAGGTCATTTATCAGATGATACTAGCACATTTGGAAACTGGAAATAGCTTAAGGAGTCTGAGAAAATGTGCAAAATTTATAGGATGTGGCTAAAGGAGAGAGTTGAATGACATTATGTATCTCTATCTGCTGGACTCCAAGGCTTACTTCCTCTTAGGACAATTAGTACTGCAGTAATGACTGTTTTAAGAGTGAGATTCTTGCAGTGCTGGAGTCATCTTTAGCAGGGACAGCAACCTCAGGATGTCTGAAATACTACAGGGATCCTCTAATGGGACTCAGGAATGTCTTTATTCTCATTTACTGGCTACAACTGGAAAGACATATGATTTTAATTTTAGCTAGTTCTCCGCTATTTCAGAGATATTTACAGGAGTGTAAACTGACAGAACAGCTCTGCAGAACAACAGCTTATTGAAATTTGGTGAAAAAACACCAAATGCCACAATATAGGACCAACTAAATAACACCTGACAGAACAGACAAAAGCAACCACAGAATGATTTCATGCTTAATACATGTGCTTCCATGTATTTTATCTCACTGTGTAACCAGATTTGTGCCTCTCCACTAGCCAATGGAAGATAACAGCTGCACTAGGCATCACAACTCTTTATTTAAAAAAACACATAAGCTACTTTTCCTCTGATCATTATTTTAGATCCTATAACAGGTTAGTTAGTTAGTATCTTTCTTTCTCTAGCAGGTGTTTTGAAGGGTTGTCATGGGCTTTGAGCAGCATTTGTTATATTGAAGAAGGCAAATTAAATAATATTCACATTTGATGTGATCAAAGAAATTATAGGATATGTTGAGGACGATGGCCCTACTATTGCAAATGTGAAGGTTTCTCAGTACAGTAGAGAAAAGAAGAGCAGTTTAAAATAAATACATAGGATTAAGTGGAGGATCCCAGTTTGGAACAAGTCAGGCTTATTGCATTATTAGAACAACTATGGTGATGTTTCATAAGGCCTAGAGAAATCCCCAGGGACAGTTTGGCATTGGAATAGGTCTTTACATCCAGAGCATCAAGGATACCAAATTCTTTGTGAGTTAGCTCTGTTACCCAAGAATAAGGCATGGAAGGAAAAGAGCTTCCCCATCAGACATTTTTCAAATTTTATTTAATTTCATTTTTTTTATGGCTATGTTTTGTCTATGACACCAAAAGCTAAAAAAAAAAAAAAAAAAAAAAAGTGTTTTTCAATAATGTGTTGAAAGCACTGGTCAGCTCCCCTGTTGTAGGGATTTCCAGCCTTTCAGTCATGGCTGTTGCATCTGACTGTGTAAATACAGTATGGCTTGGTTGTGAGGGGTTAAACTCTCCTGTTTCCTAAGTAAATTCTGGATGCTACAAACCTGACACTGGAGGGGCTCTGAGCTCAAAAGAAAAGAGGAGGCTCAGTCTGAAAGCTCATACTGGATTTAGACAATATGAGACTGCCTCTCACTGTTAGTTTGTTGTTTGTAAAGACATGTAATTTTCCTTAAGTGTTTTATTGTGAAGAATATCTTGAAACTGTGATAGGAGAAAAAGATCGTAGCAGGTTCATACACTGGGTTTCAGGAGCCCAGTGTCTTCTAAAAAAAAAAAAAAAAAGGCAAGCAAACAGGGATAAGGAGTTTTTATTTTTATTACCACCCTATCCCATCCAAGGTTTGGACACTGCAGCAAAACCTGACCTGATGTATACTTAGTCACTGCTTGCTGCTACAGTGGTCTTTAGTCTCCATGCAGTATCTAGAGAAGATGACACATGAATTGTACATAGGCAAGGCACTCACATATGTTATGGACTTCCAGGCAGGATTTTTTACCCCCCCCCCCCCCCCGCACCCATACAATTGCATGTGTGGGGGGGGGAGGGGGGCTGCTTTGTTTCCCGAGGGCTTTGGCGAGGTTGAGGAATG
>JAAGNO010022526.1:46906-59521 GCA_033439905.1 Ceryle rudis
AAAGAAAAGAAAAGAAAAGAAAAGAAAAGAAAAGAAAAGAAAAGAAAAGAAAAGAAAAGAAAAGAAAAAAAAGAAAAATTGTGGTGCAGATGCATGTGTACAAAAAAATTAGTGGAGTATGTTGTTAAAGATATAATACCACTAGTTCTGCCGTATGTAAACAGACACAGCTCCCAGGGAATAAACCAAACTTCACCCAGTTAAACTTTGAATTCATCCTCACATATGTCTGTACATGGAATCTGTGTTTGAGAAAGGAGGGATTTTATTTGTGCATGTTTTAATGCATATCAAATATAAAAACTTTGGCATTTGTTTTTTGGTGTTTTAGTGATTTTTTTAGGTATATTTTTATTTCTTTTAATCAGAGCTGAGCAAATTTTGTACAAAAGTTGTTTCATTTTTCTGGCACTTGGGAGCTGAAAACAGAGTCCTGTTTTCAATTCTTAGCTCTGACAGCAACTACATGCACAACTTTGAGCAAATCACTAAATCCCTCATTTTTTAATGGGGAATATAACCCTCCCTCCTGCTCTCTGAAGGTCTTGTTTATATAGATTACAAGCTATAGAGACTATGAATATCTGTTCCAACAGATACCTTATCTGGCACAGTAAGTCCTGATCCCCATTGGTGGAGCCTGGGAGGCAGAAGAGAGAATGGGAGGTGATACTGCAGTAGAAATAATTTCCAAAGCCACCAGTAAAGGACTAGGATGCAATGAAGGGCAAGCAAGCAGGTAGTCAAGAGACAAGCACTGGAGTAGTCATGAGTCACAAGGGCTTTCATGCAATTTATTGCTCACTTCAGTGCAAGGCAAGTGCTACACAGTCTAAAATGAAAGGAAACAGCAGAGATGTGTAACTACGCCCTGGTGTTTTGGTTTTTTCAACCTAGACACGAACCCTTTAATACTGATATGGTTTGGTTTTGTTTTATTTATGCACTTATTTGTTGCAAAAGCATAATGGCTTTACCATCATCTGTGCTGATGATGCTCCATTCTGGCAAGGTCAGTATTAGTTTCTTCTCTCCTGTGCACACCTCTCAAAGACACAAGATGGTGGTCTTGTCTGTAAACCACCCTGTAGAACGTATTTCACATAATATTCAGTATGACAGAGATGGGTGTTAGACTTAGCTTAGAAGTCTTTTACACAGCCTAAACTGACTGGCATTTTTAAGTAGACACAGATGAAGAGACAAAGGAGGTCAGTAACTCTATGTACTTCGAATGGAAGAAACCCCAATAAGGAGGAACATGTGTCCTTGTGTGTGTAAATTTCTGCTTCACACAGTCACCACAACTTTTGAGTGACAGCCTGCCTTTTTTTCACAGAAATGTTCAGATACACTAATCATGTATTGATCAAATCTTAATGTGAAATATGTAGTCAGTCATGGCTATAGGACAAAACATGTCTTTTAGTGATGGCAGGAAAAATCAGGGGGTTCTTTTCCGAGTTTATGACATCAATAAGAACTCTAGGTTTTAGAAAAATGAAAGAGAAATATGCTTGCTTTTAAACATTCATCTTAGGGGAGGCTTACAGGTACAGAGAAAATATTTTTAAAATAAAAAACAACTCACTCATCTGTGCTGCCCCCCTTATTCTTGTAGAATAAAGATGACTGTAAGATGGAGAGAGCCACAGTCCTTAGATGAAATGGAAATTTTGTCTGTTTTCCAGATAACATTGTTTGCAAGAGGGAACAATGAAAACCATGGGATTATATTGCAGACAAAAGGCACTTTTTTGCTTTTTTTTTAAACGCTAAATTTTTGATTTTACAAAATTAAATTTTCTTCCTATCTTATTATCAAATTCTGGTTTATAATCTCAGAATGTTATACAGCATTCCAAAATTTCTGGTTTATGCTCAGTCTTTTCACTCTATGTAATTCAATCAAATGCATCTCCTTTAGCGCATTTTTTTTTCTGAATGGTGGCAGACAAAATAACAATGGTGGAGATAGAAGAGGGTCTGATAACTGCGTTTACATCTCTGGTGTTCCCAGTCCTCAGTCTCAAGCTATCTGTATCTCATGCATTTTGTGGACAAGAGGAGGAGGGACATTTAAAGTTAGGTTGCTTTCAGATTTGCTGCAGGGTAGAAGGGGGAGTTTATTGGTTACAGCTGTGCTTATTTGATGGTTTCCTGGTTTTTTACAGCTCTGCCACCCACGAGCCATCGTCTGCCATTGCACAGCAATGGGTGGAGCTTTTACAGAGTGGCTCCAAGCTGTGACATGACCATTTTAAAATCCCAGCACAGACTTCATTTTGTTGTTGGAGATGGGCCTCCTTTTGTCATAGAGGCCCCTATGTCATCCCCTTGTTCTGTACCCCTGCAACACACCTACTCTCTTCTGCACCACTGAAAGTCAGACATGACATTTCTACTGCCAGTTAGCAAAGTGAAACAAGTCTCATGTCTATGATGTCATTAATGAGATCTAATTCATGTATGTGACATTAGAGCAGTGAAATGCAAGTTTACACAGAGCTTAAGTGAAACCAGGACAATGTCTGCATCAGTAAGATTGGGTAGCAAGGCATGTGGTTAGTAGTAATGATATTCAATGCCAATGTATTTCTTATGTCATTTGACACTCAAACACAGGAGCCACATGCTTCCAACAGCCCAAGATATAGTAGTGGTACTGCATTTTTTTTTGCTTTTTAAAATATAACACCCGTGGATTCCACTCAAGACTGATGTTTCACTCTTCTAGAAACTGTCAAAACGCAGTCTCTGCCCCAAAGAGTCTGTAATCCCTGACATTGCTTTCACCAAGTTTTGCGTTGATGTTTTTAAGTGGACCATTTGAAAGGATAGTAAAAGGCATTATATATTTTTTTTTACTGTAGAGATTAATTTCGGGTTTTTTCAAAGCTCTACTCTGCACCCCATACCCTGAGGACTCTGTTCTCAGTTTCACACTCCTTGAAACCTCTGAAACTGAGCTCCTCCATGAATCCTGGAAGCTGGTCTGGATTGCAGCAGGTGCCCAACTCATGGATAGACTAGAGAGCTACATGTATCACCCACATCCTCCACTTATCTCTCCAGTTCTCACTCCATCCTAGTTGATGTGAGCTCTTAAGGATGGTGATTTTATAGAAGGCAGATGCTTTTTTTTTACAGGTGACCCCTCATTATCTGCCCAAAGATAATCCTTCTCCAGACAAAATGAATGTGCATGTAGAAGAGAAGCAGATTTATTGGTTCTGGTAGATTCTAGAGGCAGAGTGGAAACTAGAACAGGATGGCAGACAGAGAGGCATATTCTCATCACACCAGGGATGCTGAAAGGAGCTCTTCCTGCTCCATACAGGGATCATCCTTATTCCGAGAGAAAATCTGCTCTATTTTGAACCCAGAGCCTTCTGGTACTTCCAGCAATATAAAGCAAATAAATCTTTGGCGTAACAAAGCCCAAGCTCCTCACTCAGTAGGAAGCAGAATGGGGAAGTCTTGCTGCCTTTTATTCTTAAACTTCATCCCATGGAGCGTGGGTATTTGTTCTGCTGAATGAGCAGCACGAGGAGGATTGAAATTTGAGGATCAGCACTGCGTGCAATCCCTGCTTGACCGACTGACCAAAAGAGCATCTGGAAACCACCCGCCCCAAGTCACAAAGAATGCATTGCTCCAGGCTTCCCGGCAGTGTACTAAAATATGAGGGTGTATTCCTGTTTTGAAGACCAGGGATTTTGTTGTGTCACACTGCTTTAAAGTGCTAATGGGAGTCACAGGCCGAGCCGTGTAGGCACGCAGACAGTAGTGTGGACCACTTCATGTAAAGCTGCTTAACTTAGACTAGGTATTTCCTGACACCAAGAGCTTGATTTTGACCTCAGTTATTAACTCATCATTGCCTACACGACCTGTGTATTTTGGGGCAGTAACTGATTTCTAGAGTTCACGGATGTTATGCATGTTACTGTGTGAATGACTTTACGGTCATCTTCTTGTTAGGTATTAGGTCTCCACAAAATGTAATCTTTCACTTACTGCAATAAATAAAACTTGGCCAGTTCAGGTCACAGTTCAAAAGGCAAAAGAGAATAATAGAGTCCAGAAGTGTTTGGCTGAAAATATATCCTTTAATGCAACAAATTTAAGAGCTATCCTAGCAAAGTTCATGAAGGCGTAATAAATCATGGTATTTGGAATGATTACTTAGCACATTATACAGTTTGTTATTTAAAAGGTAGACACTATACATGATACCAGTTCTCTTGTAAATAGCTTTTTTAAACATTTTGCCTAAAGATTTTCAGATTTCTCACAGAATAGGTAACTTCACTTACTCAGTGCTTATAAACTCACATTATCTCAGTTGTAAGATTTGCTGCCTGGAAAGAATCCAGGGTGAGGAGTGGATTTCACATGGCTCATCCACCTGTTCATAATCCTCAAATGTGCCTTGAAAAAGAAAGGTTGATTCTTGGCATCCACATAAAGGGAAACCTTCTTTCTTGTCCTTGCAATATGGTATTTTCAAATGCATGTATTTTTTACTGTGTATCAGAAAGTAAAATACACTGCTGGGATGATGGATCTGTGACCGTAAAGCAAGTGCCTTAAAATGCTACCTGGAAGATATTGTCTGAAAAGGAGGTGGATTTTTGGTCTTTTCCAGGCTATAAATCTTGTCCTGTAGGTGCCAGCTGAATGGAAAGAGGCATAGTGACACTTTTGTTTCCAGTGATTCAAGCATTATGCCACCTGAGTCAGGAGTCATTTCTATGACCAAGAGATTGTGTCAAACCCAGGGTTTAAGAAGTTCTTCCCAACTCCACGACCTTCAGCAGAAAACAGTCCAGACAGGCCAAATTTTTAAAGCCTTTACTTTAAGTAGCTTAAGTAAGTATGTAGCAGCAATTGTGTGCAATTCAGTGGTAAGGCTCCCAGTATATAAAGTTGAATGGCCTTGCACCCTGACCTACTTCTTCCTGCTCAGTGTCTACATTTTACAACTCTTATGAGAGTTTTTCTTCTTCTGAAGACAAAACAAAAACAAAACCAAAAAACCTAAATAGTTTCAATGTATCCATGCAGGCTGTAGCTGCTAAAGACCAAACTTCTGGTCAAGTATTTTAATGTGTTTTTTTTTACCTCCACCTTCCTGTAGGATAAATGCTTCCACAGTGCCCATTAACCTTCACAGGGTGCATGGACCTACCTCAAAGAAAGAAAAAGTCTTTGTTTTACTCCTTCGTGCACAGCTGGTAAGATGGAGACTGAATTTTGGCTCAAGGTCTTCTATGAACATGTTCCAGGAGAATCTGAACAGATCAGTCTCAGGTGACATGCTTATAGCTTTTTCTATTGTCTCTTATTGTTGCATCTGTCTAATGATACATTTGAATGGTGTATGTTCCTCTGAATTATCTATACTATCGAATAATTAAAAAATCACATTTAGAAAAAAAAAAGAAAAAAAGTTACCATTATTCAACAGATTTAAAGCTCAAAAGCTCAATAACAGGTTGGTCTCCTAACTCCTATGGGGAAAAAATTAGTGCCTATTTTAATCATTTGCTGTTAAATTTCCAATTGTTAATTCAATTCCCAAAGTACTGTGTACCTTTCTGTGTTCTGCTGTGGTGAATAGCAGTAGTAGACAAAACCATGCAGCATGGCCTGTTTCTAATTACACTCTCATGTTTCCTCCTAATGAACAAAAAATCTCCATTTTGTGCATTGCCTGTTAACCTCTGGAAAGGTCAGTGCCTCACTGCTATAATGCAGCACACTTCTTTCCCTTCCATTTAACACAGTTATTGCTTTCTGAAGGCAGGACGTTTCATGCCCAAACTGATGCAGAATCAGGCTGTTCCTTTTCATTCAACTTATATATATGAAGGCTCAGGGGAAAGTAATTAAGTCTGACCTTTATGTAATAGCTGCCACAGAAATTGGGCTTCAGCTGCTTGTCCTTTGTGTGAAAAATTGATGACTGATAAAGCATGCTTTCCATGAAAACATCTACATGCTCTTTTCTTGAAGACATTAAGCCATTGTAGAGCAAGTACTTGAATTCAGGTATTGCTAGTCCTGATCAGCCTGACATCTATTAATTCCATCTTCCATCAACAAAACTGTAGAAATCAGCAACCCATATTCTTCTGCTTATCAGACATCTTGCTTCTGTCATGGGGCAAAAAAAGAACAGGTTTGTGTCAGTTACTTTCAACAAATTTTATTTATTGCCAATTAAGAAGCTTCTAGTTACTGATTATTGTATTGAGAAACAAAAACAAGTAAACATTTAGAGAAATATCTCAGCTTTGCTCTTGCCACCTCTGCTCATTCCTTTTTGCTCTTTTTGCTGTGCTCACTCAGCCCTTTTGGTGATGAGGTGAGCTGCACAGCGGACTGGGTTGATGTTGTTGTTCCTTTACTTTTGCTCTTCTTGTTTTTGATTCCACTGTCCTGGTATGGGATCCTCTGTGGACCGATGTCCCCTCAGAGCTGTATGACCTTCTGAGACTCCTCCCTGACCCTGCTCAAGCAGCTCTTTGCTCTGCCCTGCCTGGGAGGCTTTTCACTCCTGAAAGCAAAAATTAAAAATTAATCTGATGTGGTCCCACATTTGGTTTATGTCACAGCTCAAAAGCCAGGACTGGAGCTATTTCTGTTTCCCCTCAATGCTGAGGAGGCCAGCATGAGGGCAAGAGTGTGTCCAAAGAATTACCATGGAAGCTACCAGACCTCTCTCTGCATTTTTGGCACCTTCTTCCCACTGAAAGAAATGAGAACTGGGCATTCAGAAATCTTTGAAAACCATGTTCTGAGACAAACAACTTTTGGCAACTTCACAAAAAGTCAAATATGATATCAAGGAAGGTGTGCTCATCTGTTAAAACTATGAGACTAAACTTCCATCAGGTTTAAGGTGGCTTCAGTTGATGATGTCAAGAAGTCTGTTCCCTCACTCCACCAGCATTAAACTTCTTTTTCATTCTTGCCCTTTTTCTGCCCGCCCTGTGAAGGCAGCACAAAGCAACTACAAACACATTTGCAAACAAATGCTGCAAATATTACTTGTGGGTCTGTAAACACAAGCAGTCATTCAACCCTAAATAGCAACAGATAGTAGCAGGCAACCAGGCCTTCAATTATTAACTATCGTGGCTGAGCCGACCCCAAGTCTTTACTATGTTCTTGTGTGAGGCGGAAAGGGGGCATTTCACTGACTGCAGCATCAACCTGATCAGAAAGCAGCGTTCTGGCAGCCAGTCAGCATGGCACTTCTAAGGGTGCAGCAGCTGCATTTCTGGATTATGTGAGCTTTGCTTCCAGGCAGGTGAGCAAAGCCTTGAGATGTCTCCATCACCCTGGCTCACTCTCCCTTGGCAGGGAAGTGGATCCAAACCTACAGGTCTGTTTCCATCTGGGATGCCTATTCCAGAAAGACATAGGAGGGTTTTTTGGAGCTCGCCTGGGCACCCAACACCTGTGGCCTGGGTCTTAGATAACCCACAGTGTTTCAGGTGGAATGAGGAATGAGATGGTGGGATGAATCCCATCCTCACAGCCTGATTTCCATACTAGAGGTCAGTCCCTGCCTTTAGTATCCCTGAGACACAATGCTGAAGTCCAGGAGGAGCAAACTTTTCAGAGCACCACAGGAAAAAACTGTATTTTGCTGAGGGAAAAGGCATGCCAAAAAAAAAGGCTGCCAGCTCTGCTATCTGGTATCCCTTCCTCTCCGCATCAGAGCTTGTGTTTGTACTTCTGCATTCATGCTGAGGAAGGTGAGCACCAGAATCTCCCTCTGCCACCTGACCTCTTCATTCTCACTGTGGCCTTGCCCCCAGATGGTGTACCAGAGTTAACTAATGCCTTCCAACACCAGGGGAGGTTTGTGGGAGATAGATGAAAAAGGGGACAAAAGGGCTTTAAGAACAGAAGAAAGCAGAGTGTGTCTCCAAGGGTCTTGTGAGTGGTCTGCATCCATACTCCTCTACTTTCCTTCTTTTTCCCCCATTTTCTTTATTTTATTTAACATTACTTGGATCTTGCTAATAAGTGCAACCTTAAACAAACTGAAATGGAAATAAAAGAAGAAATAAGAGAAATAAGGTTTCACTTCTGCCACTATGGATTGGAGCTCCTCCAGCATCTCAAAGGTAGCTGTACAGCAGAAACCCAGCTTTGGTAGGAAATCTTTGCTTGCTGCTAAGCTAGTATTTGGAATTTTAGTTTTTTCTTCTTTTTCCAGCCTCCCTGTCCATAAGCTCTTTCAGACATGAGGATCAGAGACAGGCCACAGAGGACAGAAGTATGTTTGTCACCTAACTACACCAGGTCTGTCTGTGACAAAGGGTGGCTGCAGAGCCAGTGTTGAAGTTGAGTGTTGGAGCTGAGAGCAATTTGACAGAGGAGGTGTGTAAGTCAGAAAAATGAATATGCCTCTGGTAACACAGAAGTGGATTCCTAGACTGCTCATTAATTAAATCTGTAGACCAGAAAGATTACTGTTATGCAAATTATGTTTAATGAAGGAGGCAGGTGCTCTGGGGGAAGAGTGTATCTCCCAGTGCCTGACATTATTCCTGTATTTTCATATATCTAGAAGGAATTTCTCCCTATACACACAAACCTATGCTTTTTTTGTCCTGCATATTCATCGTGGATAACCCCAATGACTCTAATGGAGTGTCACCTGGAATGAATTTTCCTGTGCCTTAGAAAAATATATTGTGCATGTGTCCTGCATGTATTATTTAAATGGCAGCACTAAGAAAACAGCATGAAATGTATTCATCAGCCTGACTGCCAGAGGTGTTGCACACCTGCAGGTCCCATTTAAGGCCAATGGAAAGTGGAGGCTGAGAAGCATCTCTGCTTTTGCATTCTGAGGGCTGAATAATTTATCAGGAGGTTATTGAAGGGTTTTAATGGTGCAATCAAATCATTATAAGCAAAAAGCTACAAAATCACATTCAGAACAATGAAAGCATCAGTTCATTAATGGAACAGTTCCAGCCATCTGGCATTCATATGTTCTGCATTGGGGCTGTTATTGTGCAGACATAAATGACCCAATCTTACCTTCAAGCAAAAGCTTTCATTAACTAAATATATCCAAATTCTTTACCATTCAGCTAATATTACAGGTCTTATCCTGTGTTTTGGAAGGCACTTCTTTTCAGTTTTGTTCAGTTAAAGCTTCAGTCCCACTCTGCTTCTTCTTTGGGGACATGCGTGTTCCTCATCCCACTGTGAGTGCAGCACCTCTTGGAAGTTTTAGTGGTTCATGGTGCCAAAGCTCTGGAGGAGTGAGAAAGGGCAAATTATATTTCAGTGAAAGTAACAACACTTGGACATTACTGTCCACTTGGACATATACTGTCAATCAAATGAAATGCAATTCTGATGTAGGACTGTTTTTCACTTGCCATTATTTTTTATTTTATTTTATTTTTAAAGTATATTTCCAGCAACTCTTCAAAGATTTGACATTTAAACAGGCCAGACACAGAGGGATGAGTGCTGGTGAGGTGTGTTAAGTCAGGACACCCAGTGGATGCTGCTGCTCTTGCTGGGGGTAAAACTCTCCCTTGTCTCTTTGTATCCTCATGAGAAGGGGAATTTCAGTCCTTTCATAGCAGACTGGGACCCTGTGCTTGAAAAATAAACAAATCAGAACACCAAACAAATGCTGTTTATTAGAGAACCTGGAAAACAAAATGCTGACCAAGTAGTAGTGTCCTGGCGGCTCCTTCAGCTTTTAGGCATCTTGTATAATGGCACAGCTTCCCCCAAACAGTAACAGTGATACAGCCCCAGGCTCCAGCCCAGGTGCACACTAGACCTGAAAAACAGATGCCACATGGGGCTGTTCAGCGCTGTTGCCCTGCCACAGGAGATATACGTCCCAAGCTTCCCCCTGCCACTTTCCCACATGGAACCTGCAGCCATTCCCATCTCTGTCCTTACCTCAAAACAACTAGTTCCCACTCGCTGTCTCACCTCCCCTACAGTGGTGAAGCTGTGGCAGCCAGCTTCCTGGTCTCCCCTCCTAAAAAGCAGTGTCCTGCCGCTGTGCTCACTCCCAAACAAGCACTGTACAGTTCACACAGACATCAGCTCTTGTGTGCTCCAGTGCCTCATGCTGTGTGTGTCCTACAATTATTAGCAGTAAAGCTGAGGCTTATGTTCCTGCATGATTTATTACTGGTTTTACCACTGAACTCCTTTGCACTTCAGACAATAACTTCCTTGAGGCATCGCAAAAAATCTGCTGCAACCATCTTAGGAAAACATGGATGGTGCAAGCACCAGGACAAATCCAGACACCTATCACAAGGAGACAATGAGCTGGTCACTTAAACAGATGTCACTTTCAATTTTGCAATAAGCTGCTCTAAACGGCCTGAGAATATAGGTAGGGAGCAGGCATCTTCTCTGCTTTTGTGGGTACATCCCTGCCCCTCAATGTGCTTAGCTACCCATAGGCACCCACTTTTCCTTTAGTCATGGCCTTGCAATCCTGCTGCTAGTGGCTAGGCATGGGCAGAAAGCCATGAAAAGCCAAAGCTTGGCTTTCAGGAGCAGCACAGTCATGTTAGCTTTTCAGCAACCAGCTACACTGAAGAAGGATTAGGACTAAGTCAGGTTCAAGCAGCACGAGACTGTGCCAGGGAGAGAGACTGCATGGAAAAAACTGCTTTCTGCCTTGAGAGCTTTCCAGGTTTCAGAGGAGTTCATGGTTCATAGGACGTCATGTGCTGCTGCTGTAAATACGCAGCAGGAGGCCAGAGGAGACTGAACGAAGGCAGAAGTACTGCAATGGAACAAAGATGTTGTGACTTTATGGACAGGGATGCTTGCTTTCTGTGGGACTTCTGATGTGTCTAAAGTTGCTGTGGAGAACAGCCTGTTTTCCGACTGTGGGTAGTGTTGTTATTTGCTCAGATTCTTCTGCATCCTGTTCTGAACAGACCCCCTGCACATGAGCACTGGGCTTCTGATAGCCCATATATAACAAATGAGCAAAAATTGAACTCCAGACAGTGCTTTATTCTGTGTGCTGGAGCTGTTCTTCATAACGTAACATGTGCAATGCTTTGCGGATGGTCATGTTTTAGGAAACTGGAACAAACTTAAAGGCTGATCAGTAAATAGTGTACACCGAAAATACATTTCAAGTTCCTTAATTATTCTTATCTTAAATAATGCTGAAGCTTGCTGGGTTTTTTTTTCCCTCCAATAAGATACTATTAATTGTGGTCACATCTAACACTTCCTTCAAAGCATCCACTGCACTGAAGGATTCGGCACATTTCCAATCCAAAATGAAATTACCCATTGTTAAAAGAACACCACACTATGCTGCATGGAGAAGTAACAGAGTGAAGAGACTTCTTGACTGTAAATTCCCAGATTTTTTTTATTTTTTATTAAAAACACCAGAGGTACTTTCCAGGCCCAGACAGAAGAGGAATTAGATGTTTAACTTTTCTGGGTCTGTATGACTCATCTTGCAGACACACAGTTGAAACTCTATGAATACTGGGAATTAAATATAAATATATTAATGTGTGTACAGGTTAAATATACTTATGATTTTAATTGATTCACAAAATCAAGCACATTGAACTTATGTGGCTTGTTCTGGAAAAACTTTTCCAGACTGAAGGATGTGAAAACTACTTCCCTATCTAATGCAATTCAGTATATCTGTGTGTGATTACATAAACACATTTCAGACCATGGAGCAGCACAGCCAAGTCTCATAGAAGTTATATTCATTAAACTTTGTCAGACCATGTGATCTCCCATGGACCTTCAATATTTGCCTGTTTCTAGAATTACTGAAGATTCCCTATATTTTCTAGTTAGAGCAAGAGTAGAGGGCTGAGCATTAATTATACTACCCTTGAATAAATGACAAGTCACTGTTTCACATCTGAGCAAGCATGTCTGAAGTCACTAACAGTAATCAAAGCAACTGAAAAAAATGTGCTGCTTTAACCACATCAGTTCACTGAAGGAGGAGTCAGAAATACTGGGGGTTTTAATGTCTGTCAACATTGCCTTCATATAATTTCATCTCATGCACAGATCAGCCTTTCCCCGTAAGTACAGGACTGCTATTTTCCTTCAAGTGTCAGTAGCTAGAGTCACTACGAAGAAGGTCCTAATCAGCAAATGTGAGTAACCATACTAGTTGAGACATTTTAATGGAGGTTATGCAGTAGTAATTCACAATTTGCAGGTGCAGTAACTTTTCCCACCAAGAACCTTCATACTTGCACTGTGCCACTGAAAGACACTCCTGCGTGCTTGGGGTGGTAGGTCTCACCACAGAGATCTAAGTCCTGTCAGCTCAACCTTTGCTTGAAGTTTTGATTATTTTTAAGTTAATCTTGGTTGTTACAGTGGTAGCTGGGCAATTGGCTGAGCCACAGGACAGGTATTTTAGACATCTGCCCCCCCCCCCCCCACAAAAAAAAAAAAAACAAAAACAAACCAAAAAACCAAAACAAATTCCACATATGAAATTTTAATAAAGAAAATTTTTTGATAATAAAAAAACAAAGGCACTTTACTACAGGTACTGATAGGGGCTAATCCGAACACAAGAAAAAA
>JAAGNO010022527.1:0-24228 GCA_033439905.1 Ceryle rudis
ATATTTTAATTTCTGTAAATAGTTTTCAAATCAATTTCTATGTTAATCTGTTTAATATTACCTGTGTTAGCAGTATGTGAGTCTAAAATATATACCTGTGACTAGTGAGTTAACATAGCTAATATTTTGGTAGAAATGTAAAAACATTCCTGTGGGTTGTCACTAAAAATATGTATTTCAGAAGAATCCTGCTGTTCAGTTTGGATTACAAATATGTCGACATCTTCAGTTATTAGTCTTAAACATTTGCATATTTAATTATTTTTTTTTTCAGCTACATGGTTGTGATCAGTGTGATGAAAAATCTTGAGGGTGTTTTCTTGTTTTGGAAATGCAAGGAGTTTCTTAATACTTTGTTTTACTCTATCTTTCAGGAAACGAACTTGGAAAAGTTATAAAAACATCTTTCCTGTCAAGCACCGAATCTTGTATTAGGCTTCACCAAACAGACTAAGCTTAACATTTGTCAAGCAGAAGGGTCGGTCATCTTGCACAGGAAGGATTAAAAGTGAGCAATGACTCGACTGAGAGTTTATGAGCGACTGCTTGGAGCCTATCTGCTTATCATTCTCCATGTTCAAGGTAAACATATACTACTTGAAGTAAGTTTTTATTTTTAATCCATAGAAGACATGTATTCCAGTGGTTGTGGTAAGGGATTTTGCATTTGGAGTTTGGAGGGCTTTTTGTTCTTTTGGAGGCAGGTGGCTTATTTGCCTGACGTGCCATATAGACACTTTCCTAAAAAGGAGGACATGATCCTGATCACATATTGACCAGAAATGCATAGTAGACTGTGGAGCAAGTAACTGAAGGTTTGACTTTCTGAATTTGTTTCCTATATATGTGTGTCTTTGATCTCTTTAAACCTGACCCGCTGAAGACATTGCCGTGTGTGGTTTTCCATGCCTTCTGATGCTCCCAGCAGTCAAGAGATAGCGTGGCATAACTGAGCTAAATAAATGTGTTATGCCTACTCAATGGGCTGAGGTGAGCCTACGGGATATTCACAATAGCCTGCTTTTCAGTTAGTGAAGATAGTAGTTTGTATGTCAGTTTTCTGTCCCACCATCTGTTACCAAAAACTGCTGGAAATCCAATTACCATTAGGACTTTTAAATCCTCTGTCAAATTGGATTGAATTGAAAAAAAAGAAAACAAGTGTTGGGAACTAACCAATATGACTGTTTCATGCTCTATCAGGAATTGAAGCTTAAGTGTAAAGATTATAACTAGTTTGTTGGAAAATCCATTTTATAATTACTATTATTTCCTTAGTCCTTATTAGCAACTCTACCTGGCAGATCTGATTCTGTAATTGCTTGTACCTCACAGAAGCATCAGAATGTTAGTGGTATTGCATTCTCATGTTTGGGCCATGTACAGTAGTGCTCTGCATATCCATCAAGCATACACATCCATAGCTGGTCTCTGGGTAAGATTGCTTCTTCCAGCTGTGTACCAATCCAATTTTTGAGAGCTTTCCATATGTTTTGAGGGAAATAGACAAGACTAATTTGGTGATGCTATTTAAATACTTGAATATAAAAGGTTTTATATTCTCTTTCCATTGCTGCTTAGTGCTTTATTTTTGTTTAGAGATAGTACTTGAGCTATTTACTGTCAAGAATAACAATTCAGTGAATCCTTTAAAACAGGGAGAGAAGGAAGCATGGTAAGTACCCAAATGATAGTCCTTATGCTCTGTTTCTGGTGTGTACCTGCAATATTAGATGAAAGGTTTTAGCATAACTGTCTGTTGGGACTATGGTTTGATATACATAGCATAGCTTGACAGTAGATTTCAAGAGCAAACTTGCACTGGATGTGTAATGGTCCTGCTCCTTCTAAGTCACTTGGTCCATCCTCTTCCCATGTACTGGTATTTATCCTCCTGTAACCAAGTACCAAGGTGTATTTGGGAACTGCCCAGCTTCTAACCGGGATGGGAGGAAGCACTTAAGCAGAGCAAAAGACTGTACCCTTAAATATAACCCAAACCTTTATTAATCAGTAAATATAAATGACACTGAAAATACTTACCTGGAATTGACCAGGGATGAGCTGTCAACTACATGAAGACCTGAATTAAATGAATAGTGCCTCAGTGCAAGGGCGATTATCTTTTAAGCTCTTTCAAGTACCATCCCACACAGACATTCACAGCTAAGCTTTTATGGAACAGAAGTCCTCTCTCTGGATTTGTGCAGAACTGCACTTTGTGGCAGATGTTTCAAACTACTGTTCTTGCTTTCAAGTTTCATTGGAACTGGGGTTCAGTCCAAGAGGCTACCATAAGCAGACTGAAAGCTTCTGTACTGTTGAGTACAACCTGCAGAATTGTGAATGCTTTTCTCCCAAAACTGGACAAGGGTTCATGTATAATGGCCAAGTTATTTAAGTGCTTTTGTCTTTTTAGCCTGCAGGGGCTCAAAATAGCATCTCCTGACTTCCAGGTATGTGTGTTAAGCACTGATGTTTGGCTTGATTCACTCTGTATGTGTGTCAATGCATGCACACATGCAGTTCAGGAGCAGGGAAGAGCTTTGGTCTTAGTTTGAAGCTTTGTCGTTGCAGCAAAGGTTGAAAGCAGCAAAACAAAAATGCAGGATTCTTCCATCTTTGTTACTTAGTTGAGAGAGGGAATTCTCAAGACCAGTCCCACTTCCTGCTGTGGACATAGAGTTTCTAATGGGCAAGAAATAACTCAGTCTCTTTAGACAGAAATAACCTCGTTTGTGTATGGTTGAAGTTTATAGTACAGATGTACAAATATGTACAGGTAGCTGCAGGATAATTAGATTGGTAACAGGCATAAATCACACTAAAGGAGATTTTGCTGGATGTGGTTAAGCATTAGAACGTGCTGCCTGGAGAGGTTGTGCAGTATCCATCCGTAGAGATAGACAAAACTCTACCGGAATGATTCTGAACGAACTCATCTAACTTAGAAGTTGGTCCTGCTTTGACCAGCTGGTGCTACCAGGTGATTCCTAGGTCTCTTCCACTCTGACACAGCATTTTGCAGCAGAGCTTGTTTTACTAGTATTCAGGCAGTTTTGTTGCTTCTTAAAGAAGACACCGGCTTCATCCCTTGAAGAGGTTGGGAGTGATACGCTTTGTTCTTTTTGCTGACATCGTGGTTACCCCTTTGCATTAGTCAACATTCAGCATTTTAGTCAAAGACAGTAGCAACTGAAGGAACAACTATTTTTTTATCTCGAGATACAAATTGAAATAATCATACAAATATGTAGGTCTTACAGTGACTTAAAATTAAATTGTCTTTACTCCTTCTGTGATCGCATGTTTTAATAATACTTCAATAAATAACTTCAAATAAACTGAATTAGCTCTCACATTAAAAGACTATTTTTTTTTTAATCTTCTAAAGAGGAAATTGCCATGTCTCGGGAATATTTTTGATTTTCAGATCAATACGGAGAGAATTCTGAAAGCTGTGGCAAAGGTGACCTTACTGAAATGTTGTTGGCTCTGTGATGCAAGTTCCCAAAGGGCTTGTTTTCAAACATATAAAATATGTTTAGTTTCTGGGGGTGGTGAGTAGAAAAACAGTCTCTGTGCTTATCCCTAGATTTATGGAGTTGTTATTGTTGTTGGGGGGGGGGAGGGGGGGTAAAGTTGATACTCATCAAATATTTGAAATATTTATAGGACATATAAAGGAGGAAATCTGAAGTGAAAAGTCTAAAAAGTAAAAATTGAAAGTGGAAAGAACAGTTTCAACAAGGAAAATATTTGCAGGAGCTCAGGCAACGCTGCAGGCTTGGGAAAGAGTGGCTGGAAAGCTGCCCAGTAGAAAAGCACTGCCCGGTGCTGGTTGACACCCGGCTGAACATGAGCCAGCAGTGTGCCCAAGTGGCCAAGAAGGCCAACGGCATCCTGGCCTGTACCAGAAATAGTGTGGCCAGCAGGAGAAGGGAAGTGATCGTGTCCGTGTACTCGGCACTGGTGAGGCCACACTTCAAGTACTGTGTGCAGTTCTGGGCCCCTCACCACGAGAAAGACCTCGAGTTGCTGCAGCGAGTTCAGAGGAGGGCAACCAGGCTGGTGAAGGGTCTGGAGAACAAGTCTGGAGAGGCTGAGGGAACTGGGGTTGTTTAGTTTGTAGGAGGCTGAGAGGGGGAGACCTTATCACTCTCTACAGCTCCTTGAAAGGAGGTTGTGGTGAGGTGAGTGCCAGACTATTCTCTCAAGTAAATAACAAGACGAGAGGACATGGCCTGAAGTTGCACCAGGGGAGGCTTAGACCAGATGTTAGGAAGAATTACTTTACTGAAGAGTGGTCAGGTGCTGGAACGGGCTGTTCGGGGAGTTGATGGAGTCACCATCCCTGGAGGTATTCAAGAAATGTGTAGAAGAGGCACTTCAGGGATGGAATGGTGAGGTGGTTTGGGTTTTTGGTTTTGTGGTTGGGTTTTTTTGGTGTTTGTTTGCTTGGTTTTGTTTTGTTTCTTCTGTTGTTCAGGGGGGTTGTTCTGGTGGTTGGTTGTTTTGTTTCTGTTGTTATTCAGGGAGGGTTGTTGTTTGTTTTATTTGTGGGGTTTTTGCTGGTTTTGTTTGGTTGGTTTTGGTTTTTTTTTATTATTATTCTGGTTTGTTTTGTGTTTTTTATGGGTTGACAGTCAGACACTATGATCTTAGAGGTCTTTTCCAACTGTTACAATACTGTGAAATATGCATTAAAAAGGAACCAATAGAGGTGGAGAAAACACATTATGAGCAATTGGAGAGGTCATGCGATTTACAGAAAGAGGAGGGGAAAAGCAGGGAAAGTAGAAATACCCAGTGTGTGTACTTTCAGTGAGCGGCCCCCAGCTTAATGGTTTGCTCCTTCATTTGTTTTCAAGGCTTACCAAGACCTGAGAGAATGGTAACAGCAACTGTGTCTGTATACCTGCGTGTATATATACACCAGATTCCTTAATAGGTAACTTCAGAAAACAAGTGGCTGCACACATTGATGAATGTAAAAATATTCTTACAAGAAGAAGCAGAAAACAGAGGCAATTCCATGGCATTGCTGGTGAACAGCTGCTGTTCCTCAGGTCGGTACTGCGGAGCAGGGGGTCACGGTGGTTGCCCTTTGTATTTTCTTTTTTACAGCTTATGGGAATTTTTCACTTACGTTAAGAAATGAACGAAAATAAGCCTGGGTAGCAGATGGATAGATATAATAGCAACCTTGTCAAGAAAACCATTTTCATAATTCCTTCCTTGCTGGGTAAGGCCTTTGCAATATCTTTAGACCTCTCACTTTCTTTGCATCTTCATCTATCTACTTTTGCTCATCTAAGATGAGATTATCATCTTCAGTTCCCATTGAGGACTGTGGTAAATGTCTTTGTCTGCCCACTAGTGCAGATACTTCGTTCAGGAAAACAGTTTTACTTCCAAGTAGAGTTTGTTCTTTCTTTATTTACTTTTTTTTTTTTTTTTAATGCATTAAGGAGCATAACTAATCAATATATAACAGTATCAGTATTTTAGTCCTTGTAAATTAGTTGATTAAAATGTATTAATAGTATTCAATATGTGTGAAGAAAGGTTTATTAGCAGTTAAATTTTAAAGTTAATTCATGTTAATATTAAATATTAAAATGGACTTAATAAAATTTGGCGGTGTTTGTTAGTGAACTGAAAAAAAATCCGTTGAGATTAGCTTTCACTGTCATACTTAGTTTTATTCAAAGATTCTATGTAGAAAATTATACTACTTTTTTTAACTTTTATGCACTTTCTGATTTTCAGGTGAAATAGTTACTCAATTCAACATGAAAACTAATCTGAAATGAAGAAAATATTCTAATACCTGCAGTTGTCAGAAGCTGATCTATTGCTTGAGGACAGTGTAGTTCTGTTAACCAGTGATTTTCCCCAATTAATGGCTGCATCTGTCTTTAAACATGGGCAGCAAATGTGGTATTAAACATTTTGCCTTATTAAGCTTATTTTAGTGGATTATTCAAAGGTTGCATATTTTTTATTATAATTCCACATTTAGTTTGAAGTAACATTATTCTTTAAAAGTCCATTTAAATTAAATACTGTATGCTTTTATTTAAGGTAAAACACATGTAAAATTTTCTTGTCTCTGTCTTTTGTATTGGATACATAAAACCAGAGTAGTCTGCTGCAGAAGTTGCTCTTTTGGGGAAGGAAAGTGGGAGCAGAGGCTGGGGAGTGCAGGCAGGGGCTGCCTGTGAGAATTGGTGTAGCTCCTGGGAGAGCTGGAGGGTGGTAGAGAGATTTTAAACAAGCAGTCTGGGAACACGCTGTGATTTTTAGGAACCAGTTCTGCTAGAGGTAGAAGCTACCTCTAACGTGCCTGGTCTTTGGAGATCACAGTCTTGATATATAATAAAGCACTGTAGGCAGAATTACAGTTCAAATGACAGCCGCAGAGCTCGTAGAAGCATTTAAGATACTTTCTTTGCATGCACAATTTTTTTTTTTTCTAAATTTTTTAATTATTCTTTGTTTTAAGAAAAGATACTAGTAGTTTCCTCAACCTGTATTAGTTGTATTGAAGTTCAGTTCACATAGCAGTACAGGTTAAATCATTATGAAATCTTGTGATAGGCGGGAAGGTGAAATGTCCTTATTGGAGTGGATGATTTTGCAGTATCTGCATCCTAAAGTAAGAAAAAGTAACTTAAAGCTGTTACAAAAACTGGTAAACGAAGAACTCTCTATCGCTCATTTTAGCACTAGAAGGCAGGTACCAGATGCGGAGGGGTTTGTTCCACCTATCATGCGTGCTGTACCTGGCCCCTGTTCAAGCTTGTATCTCCCCTTTCTAAGAAAACTAATGCCTATGTATGTAAAGATTATACATATTAATTCTATTTCTGGGAATTCATTATCCTATATGCGTAGTTTTTGCTCATGCAGCCTGCACCTCCAGGGGGCCTCTCTGGAGGTCTCCAGTGGTCTCTGGTGGTCCCTAGTGGTTATCGAAGAGGCCACTCTGTGTCATTTCCATGAACTTTGAGGCTTTTTTCCACAGAAGGTTGTGTCTTGGCCCATCTCTGTGTTTGTAGAATCCTTCTTAACCAACATCCACTAATCTGTGCACTCCTCCAGGATGCCAGCCACAGTTGATGTCCTCGATTGTGTTCTTAGCTGAGGCCCTGTACAACATTTGCCTTCTCCAGGATGTGCCATTCACAGTTGTAGGAATTGATACCCTTGCTTGCATTCCTGCCTGCGGCCCTTTACAATATTTATGTCCTTGATACATAACAAAACTACCACATAAAAATTCCAAGGCATGTCTTTTTCATAAGAAAGGTGTATCTGACCTGAAGAGCTTTGATGCAATTTTCATCTTTTATGAAAAGAACCCGGTGTTGGAAAGCCCTGAGCATCATCTAGCCCCAGTGAACAGCTTTAGCACCAGCCAGAAGGCAAGTGAAGGTGGTCTTCTGACAAGGATTCTTTTCATTTGAATCTTGAATTTATTGCGGTTTACAGCTTGGCTCAGAATGGCTAGAGAGGAATGCTGGGAGTACTGTAGTTCTACTAGGATAAATTCCCCTTAAGGATAATGTACTCTGAAATAAAAATGGTTTCATTGGGAACTTCTGTATTATGAATTCAGAACAACTTGAATGCCGTAGCTACTAGTTCTAGCACTGCAACTTTATTTGTGGAGGTAGAAGGGATACAGTTAAGTAAGAAATTATAGGCATAATTCGGCTTTCGTATTTGCCTTCTTTCCCTTACGGCTCTGTCCCTGCATTTCCTAGTAGAGCTGGGGTTTTATGGGTTACACAGATCTTTTCTTAGCAGACTTAATGAAATTATATCTATGTCCTGGCATTGAGTTGCAGCCAAGTTAGCTCGGTTTTTAGTGGTTAGTAACACTTAACTGTCACAAACCATACATTTTAAACATCATTTGTATTAATATCTTAAGCCATGCTTGCAAGTAGACTTATATTTCTAACCTAGTGGGATTATTTTAATATACTGTTCTTCTTTAAAATACATGCTATAGGCTAACTTTTTTTCTATAATGGTAAGGAGTAGTTCTTGGAATAATTTATATTTTGATCAAGGACTGAATATGAAATGCTGAGGATAAATTGTTGTACTGTTGTAAACTATACAGTTAGGGATCACATCTAGACGGGGGCTATTAAAAAACTTTCTTTTGAAGCGATTCTAAACAATCTCAGTACTTTCCTTTTTCTTTCTTCACTGGATACTCAGTTAAACTCCATTTTAATAAGAATTTTCTTTATGGTCTTAGGATGCAAAAATGTGAGAGTGAAATGATGTCCCACCCCCTATTCTTTGTGCAATTCAGGTACTACCTGTAAGATGAAATCAGGCTTCCATGGAGCACTCCTTCTCTTTCACATTTAGAAGATAATGAAATTGTGGTTTGTTTTTTGCTTTGAATAAAAATCTTTGCCTATATAAACGGTACAAAAGATAAAGATGATGGTTCTTTGAAAATACAGTTTTCTATTTTATTTGGTCTGTGTTTCTCATAAATTTTGTTACACAACCCATTATAATAAATTAAGATAAAAAAAGTGTTTCGTCTCAGTTTTAGTGTAAAAGGTTGGTATGCCTGTAGTTCAGTGTTAGTTTGCAAAGTATAATACTGCCGTAAAGAATCCCAGACCTCCACAAAAATTCTTTCTCTTCTGAGCTAGGAGAAGCCATGCTTTAAGGGTTCCTTGATTTCTCCTCTAACAAACTGAAAAATGCTGCATTCAGTGCTCAGGGTAGGGAGATGGATGGAATGACTGTGAGACAAAGATTATAAAATATTCAGACTTTTAACATGTGGAATGTCCCTGGAGATAAAGGGGGCTTTATAACACAAATTAGGAAAGATACCTTAGTAGTTCAACAAAATTAGAAGGAAAGACGGTATTTGTGCATATGCAGAACAGGTAAACCTCTCTTAAATGTGAATACAAAGTATTTTGTAACATCTGTAGAACAGTATTAAAATGAGCTTTCAGTTTATGCTGGGAGGAAATCTTCAGAAAGAGGACAGGTGGAGAAGCTGCTGTTTCATCCATGCAAAATTCCCTTTGCTTAAATTAGAAATACCTACTGCACAAGTAAAATATATGTTATTCTAGCACTGGACTTGCTGTCCTCTTAACAGTCTCTGTATCGGGAATATTTAACTCAGGTATTACTGATGTAGTGTTTGAAAACTGCATTTCAGTTAAAGCACGTCTGAGCGATTTGAGGGTTTAGGGAAATGGTGCTGTATTTTCTTAGGATATTCTAAGTTTTATTGCTGTCAGGGAAATTGCTGAATCAGGACAATGTGCTGCCTGCTCTGTATTAATCAGATAAGGAAATCTGCAAGTCTGCTTTTTTCAGAACAGTAAGATCAAATTTCATGAATACTTAAGCACACATTTGGCCAAAGTGATATAGAGGGTGTTGCAACAGAGCAATACAGACAGTGGTATCTGCACAGTCTTTTAATCAAGTTTTCCTGCACATCTTTCAAGCAAGATGCAACATGAGGGTCATGTTCTCATTACTCTATAACAAATGTTTGGTGAGTTTGACAGGAAGCCACAAGAATCTGTTAAGAGACCCTGAGTTTCTTGGTCACTTTTATTTATTTATTTAGTCATTTATTCTTAGTATTATTATTCTTGGTTACATTGAAATTTCTATTGTTGACTAAAATATTTTTGAGAGGCGCTGAGGTACCTCCACTTTTTAAATTATAACTGAATTTGTAAAAGCTTCTACTGGTCCTAACTGGCTGTTCTCTTACCTTGCACACTGAGCCTCCCACTGACATTGCTGTGAATTTTGTCAGTGTCCTTTTGCAACTCTCTTAGCTTTATCTGGTTCACACCTTGAGGACTTGGAGCCAAGAATACTGTTCAGTGATAGATAGAGATTTTTTATTGGTCAGTTTATGTGAGATGAATGAAAGATGTTCTCGTCTTGTTTAGTGGTCACAGAGCTATTACAAATGAAGCAGATAATGTTCCTAATGTTTTCTGGATGTTTGTTGCTAAGAAGACAACAGATGGAATTTTTCTTATGAATGCCTATGTTCACAAAAGCACTTTAATAATATGAACTAGAATAAATGGTGCTCAGCTTTCCTCTTGTGGAGAAATTGATGGCTGCTTGGAACATAATTTAGCTCTATTTTTATTCTGTGAAAGCTCATTTGTGTGCATGTTCATGTCATTTACTGAAACTTAATTTGCAAACAAGATTTACTTTAGCTCTGTTTTGAAGTACTAATGCATACAGAGATCAAAAAACCCAAGAGATTTTTGAGCTATGCTCTTCTATGAGACTGAATCCATAAAAAATTACTTCAGTTCAGAAAATGAGAAAATTGCATATTAAGTACATTCAGTCATGCATAAAATTAGACTGTTGTGGTTATCAAGCGGTCAGCATTCTGGTTTTCTAAACACAGGAATGAAGAAGACTTTCTTCAGAAAATTCCTACCAGTTACATCATGACTTTTCTGCTCCACCTCAAAAAGGGAAAATACCCTCTCTCTGTTTATATTGGTTATGGTTAGAAGATCTCCTGCTAAGATATAAAATATGTGAGCCAGGCATTTCTGGAATAAAATGCTGAAGTCAAACTTCTGCCATAATGTTGGTAGAGGAGGTTCTTATGTCTTGTGTAGTTCAATTATTTCTTAATATAATTATTCTAATGTTGTGTTTTGCCTGTAAAACCCTTGAACAGTTATCAGAGAGATGCAAATTTTTTTTTTTTTCTCTCTTCTCTCCCCTTTTCTCAATACCCAGGTCAAAATCTAGACAGTATGCTTCATGGCACAGGAACGAAGACAAATCCTGACCAAAAGAAACAAGCAAATGGAGTAACACTTGCTCCGGAGGACACCTTACCTTTTCTGAAGTGCTACTGCTCAGGACATTGTCCAGATGATGCTATTAATAACACTTGCATGTAAGTCTTGCATATAGAAGAGGCTCTTTGCAGAGGCTCATTTTTGTTCATGAGAGAGCGAACTACCATTGTTGTGTCTACTGAGGTTCTGTCAGGTGATTTGAAACTCCCTGGTTCTGTGGAGAGCTGAGCTCTAAACTCCACGGTCACCTGTCTGTAAACAATACTGCTTTCACCATACTGTAGAACCATTTGAAACCAGTCATTTTGCCTCCAACAACTGCTTTGAAGGACTGAGGGTTTAAGTAACCTGTAGCATTTTATAACTGAGTATTAAACGATGCAAATCTAAACCTCCTGATACAACCACCTGCTTGCTTAGTCTAATCTTCACCGAGGAGTTAAAAGGTAATGTTAGCAACATAGCCATTTACTGAGAATTCTCCTTTCTTGCATGTTCATTAGCTGTAGAGTATGAGGGAAGAGCAGGGGAAAACAAGAAGAGTCTCTGAACATACACTGGCAGAAGGGTAGTTTTAATGTTGATAGGCAGACACATGCACTGATTATGTGCCTGCTTAAGCTTTTATTGTTTTCATGTCATGAAATGTCCTTTGTTTTCTGTTTTAATCTTCATTTGCAGTTCCACGTTTAAGGCTCTCTATTTTTAAGAATTAATATAAAGTTACCTAATAGAAAACATCTTAGTTGTTACTGTAATTTGAGTGTGACACATAGTATTAAGCCCTCTCTAAAGCTGTCATTTGGCAGATAAAGCCATTTTTGTGGAACCCCAGGAGGTGGAATTAATGCTACTGTCTTTTTAAACGTAGACACGGCTAATAGTCTGTAACCATAGTTTTGCACCTAGGAAGTGTTCTGTAATGATCTACAGTTCAAGTCCTTTGGTATTTGTGTTTTTTGCTTTTTATTGCCCTCTAGTGTATGGAGTCAGTATAGGCCTTATTAATTTTTTGCCTCTGAACTGATGTCTGTATAGAACACTATTCTGATAATAAAGCTGTTAGGGAGTTAATAACACTTAACACAGTGTTCGTGTGCAGGATATTCTATGGAATTATGCTTCCCCAATCTACATTTCTTTACTTTCTTTTAAGTAAATTGGGGGGGGGGCAAACAAAAGTATTTCTGATTTGTTTTCTTTATTATCTGTGTTGAGGGAATGAATGAATTTTTATTTACTTAATAAAATCTTAATTTTATAGGTACTTAAAGCACAGACCTACTGTTGTGAATTGGTTTGGGATTCCTTACAAATGCTGTTGACATTTTCCTGTAGTATAGAAATTAAAGCATTTGGATAAGGAGATGATGGGGAATTAAGTGCCATTTTTTTTTAAAGAATTTAATTCATTTTTTACTGTCAACTTGAGAAAGCAGTTTTGGGGGTTTGTCTGTTTGTTTTGCCCTAATGCCTGAATATTTGAGAGCGCTATGTGTGAAAAGTATAGCTCAGCTTTTGACCTTGCAAAAAACACATTTCACATACTGGGACTTCAAGAGTTTTGTCATTGCAGCTTCAAGAAGAGACACACATGATTATTTTTTTTAGTATTTTTTTAACCTATAACATTGTAGTCAGTAAGCATTTTTAGTTAGATCTCCACTTTTCCATCCCCTCAGGTTTTTCTAAGCCACTGCCCGTGCATGGTTGAATACAATCTGGAAGGGTGGGTGAGGAAGTAGAAGAGAGAATATTCTGGAGAAAGCATCCCTACAGTGTTCTGTTGTACTGAAAATACTGTGGGGGTCTTTTGTTCTCAAACCATATTGTAACCACTGTGTTAAAGAAAAGGTTTTTTAGCTACTACCATTCTAGTATTATTAATAGGTTCCTGGTCAAATAATGCTGGACATTAAATGGTAAACATGCTGGTAAAGCACAAATGGTATGTTTATTCCAGAACTAATGGGCATTGCTTTGCTATCATTGAGGAAGACGAACATGGAGAACCCACACTTGCTTCTGGCTGCATGAAGTATGAAGGCTCAGACTTCCAGTGCAAGGTAAAAAAAAAAAATGTGATATTAGAATTTCAGATCGCCCTTGAGATTATGTAAGGAAACTGTATAAGATGATTTAAATTTCTAGTTTATAATTGCAGCTATAGAATTTTGTATGTTGCCTTTTACCACTGAGGAGCATGGGACTGAACAGTTGTGGGTGAGCAGTGGCAGAAGGGACATTTAATGGAGTTTGAGCAAAGACTGGAATTTTGAATCCTAGCTTGTTGGAGTTCTCTGCAAATATCTGTAAGTCACTGACAAAATGAACAGAAGACATCAACCTTTTACTTCTGTCAACTGTTTCCTCAGCTGAAGAGATAACTTTATAGTCAGTCTAATTAATCTGAGTCACTTATGTTTTAATGCAGACTTTCTGGATTGGTTTTACTTGGAATTTCTTGTTTTCTTCAGTTCATTTGACAGAAGAGTATAGTCATAAGGAGTTGCCTTCACAGATTACGCAAGAGCTCCCTTAAAGTTTCATGACATGTACACACAGTTTACCAAATGTATATGTTTTCCTGTCTGACAGAAAACTTTCTTTTTTTCCTTTCTAGAAGAGTTATGTATCATTAACTGCATGAATAGAACTTGCTTTTGATTTAAAGGGATATAATTAAGCACACTGCTGCCTCTAGAACTTCTTTACCTGCTAAAAGAGTTAACTGAAGACAGGGATCTAGTGCTACCTAAGCAAATGAATATTGCATTGGAAGACTGTGTTTTCTTTTTCTTTTGTCACATTGCTTACATTAAAAAAAAAAAAAGCTTTCAGAGGTAATCACCAGCTGGGTTGCTTTTCTCCTACCCCCAAATGCTATGACTGTTTTGGAAAGTCACTTCTAAATCTCTAGGGCTTGAGTCTATATAATGCAGCTGTTGGTAGTGGTGTTCTTCAGAAGCACTGGTGACCCCAGTTAGAGCTGTGAATGTTCAGGGTTACTGCAAATCAGACCTGAGGTGTCATGGTGACTTCCTGAAATTGTTCTTGTAGTTTTATTAGTGTCTTACTTTCAGATTAATTTTCATGCCCCTCCATCTTTTCTATGGTGTTCTGAAGATGTTTTTAAAGCAAATGGAACCACTATGACATGTGTATGAGGAAAAAAATCTTCCTTTCTAAAGAGATTGTTCTTTTTGTTTGGTTTTGTGTTGGTTTTGGTTTGGTTTTTGTTTGCTTGCTTGCTTTTGGTTTTGTGTTTGTTTTTTGTTTGGTTGGGTTTTGGTTTTTTGTTTTTGTTTGTTTGCTTGCTTTTTTATTTTATTTATTTTGTTTGGGTTTTTGGTTGTTTTTTTTTTTGGTTAGTTTGTTTGGTTTTGTTTTGGTATCTTTTTTAATTTTATTTTTTTATCTTGAGAACACTATTTATTTAACATATGGTTAACTGCTTTTGACCAAGCTTGAAGATTTTGCTGTGTATGAAATAGCAGCATAAGTAGGAACCAGCTATTTTGGTGCACCAAGTAAAAAAAGTTCCATGAAAAATAAAAGAAATGTGAACATAGACTGTATGCACCCAAAGAGATTAGATGATGCCTGGCTGCCAGTCTGAAGTTGTCCCATGCATTAAATGGTGAGATTGAACTGTTTTGGTTTTTTTTGTAATAAAACAGCTTAAACTTTTTTCTGTGCTCTGTCATATCCATGGCATCACCTGTCCCTGTCTTAGCTGCTCACTTCAATATCTGAATGTTTATTCAATTCTCCTTCAACAGGACTCACCTAAAGCACAGTTACGTCGAACAATTGAGTGCTGTCGTACTGATTTCTGCAATCAGGATTTACAACCAACATTACCACCACTTGATAGTACAGGTAAGCAGCTCCTACATGTTTACACTGCTATTAATAAATGTTACGTGGATTTGTTTCTTCCTGATAGAAATAGGTAAAAATAAGGAGAAAACCTAGTAACAGTATTGCACAGATCTGGTTTTTTCCTTACTAAGTAATTTTGATATGCAGCTCTGTACTAGACTTTGTCCTCTATTTCCAGTTTTCCTTTTTGGCCCCTTTACTCCATCTTTTCCTCCATCAGTCGCTTAGGTTTTTATTTTACAGCTCTTAAACACTTACTCAGTTCGCTCATATCTTGATCTGCATGTGACCTTTCAATCTTTCAGTGTTTTGATTCTGTTTCCACAGCATGTTCCCTTTTCTTTTTAAAATGGCTTTCTTAATCTCTGCTGTGCTTTTTTCATGATGAATGTATCTTTAAAAAAAGTATTCTGACATTGTTAACTGTTATTTACTGTAAATTCATCCTCTTCTTTCAGTTGTTCCAAGTGAAAACAGTTTCTATTTTCATGCACTTATGCATTCATTGCTAAACAAGTTGTACTGGTTTAACTGATGCTTAATATCTTCTCAGAATCTTAATGCTGTAAAGTCTTCATTTCTGTTTCCAAGAACAAACTAACAAGAGTCAATCAAAACTGTATATGATATGTATCAATCAAAATATGTTGTCAATCAAGAACATGTATGATATGTTATAACTGTGACCTGGAACCAACGACTCCAAAATCTCAAGTTAAATTCTTTTTTGTTGTTGTTGTTGTTGTTGTTGTCATACAAATTAAATTACCTCTGCTTTTCAGGCGTAAATACTTACTTGGAGACTAATACTCTATAAACTTGGGTTGATTTCATACGAACAGCTATGTTATGCACATCAGCTCTCCTTCTCCTTTCTGATGTTTTGCAAGTAGCTCCACATATTGTCACGGAATCACAGACTGGTTGAGGGTTGGACAGGACCACCTAGAGCTGGTTATGCAGGACTGTGTCCAGACTTCATTTTTAACATCTCCAAGGAGGGGGCACTCCACAACCTCCCTGGGCAACCTGTGCCAGTGTTTGCTCACCCTCACAGTAAAGAAGTATGTCCTGATGTTCAGAAAGAACCTCCCACATTTCAGTTTGCGCACATTCATATACACACTATATAAAAATGTACCTAAATAAACTGTTTACAATAGATGCTTAATTAATAGACTCTGGAAACTTTTTTTTTTTAAATAGATGGACTATTTGATGGCAGCATTCGTTGGATGGCAGTATTGATTTCTATGGCAGTCTGCATAATTGTCATGATCATCTTACTTAGCTGCTTTTGTTACAAGTAAGGAAAGCACTTTATTAGCAATGTATTTTAATTTCTCAAATGATCGTAAACGGAACATTTCTTTTGCAAATGTACTCAGTTAATCATCTGACAAAAGTGGATTGGAAGTGAAACTGCTGTAATTTATTCTCACGTTTCTGTGGATAGCAATTTGCATTGCTAGGTAAAACAAAGTGTTGATAGCATAGAATTTAAGTGAATTTGATCCTTTCCTCCAGCTAAAAAGCATTTACAGTTTTGGAAGCTGCATGTAGCTTCCAGTAAACAGGTGTATCTTAATGCTTTTTATGTTTTTGGACCTTCAGTCACTTTAGATAGTTAAATTCCATCTACTTCTGAGACTACCTCTGTAAAGTGCTTTTGTAAACCTAGAGCAACAAGGATGTATTCTATAACTTCATCTGCTGTTGCAAAACTAAATAATTGTCCAGCTGAGCTATGGCACTTCATGCAGGTGCAGTTTAAGAAACTATGCCTGCTTCTGTCAGCTTCAGCCCTGGGTGGGAGGTGATCATTGATTGTTTCAGCAGAAACGTGCACATATCATCCTCATCTTCAGTGGTTCAAGGTTCAGTCTGCTAGTTTAAACCAAAACCCTGGTGGTGTTATGCTAGTAACACTGACTGTGAGCTGATTATTAAAAATGCTCGTTTTCACCTGACTCATAATAAAGGTGATGTGCCTCTACATGCATTACAACTTCGTAATTTAAAAGAACTATGTAAGTTACAGCCAGAAAATGCTACAGTATAATCCGATGATTATTTTTGTTAAGGAAGTTTGTACATTTTTCAGTAGCTTTTTTCCTAGCTCAGCTTGCTGTGTATTTTGAAGAGTATTTTGGAGTTCAGCTTAACTTCTGTTCCTTTTGCAGGCATTATTGTAAGTCGATGGCAAAGAGGCACTGTTATAATCGTGACCTGGAACAAGATGAAGCATTTATTCCAGCTGGGGAGTCATTGAAAGACCTTATTGACCAGTCACAAAGTTCTGGGAGTGGATCAGGACTACCACTGTTGGTAAATCATAAACTGAGATTTTTATCTTCACTGAACTTGTCTCTCATCAAATACAAAGTTTGGTTTGTACCTAATGCCTGGCACAAAGCGGTTTATCCATACAACACATCAGCTATGTCATATGTGCAATTACTAAAAGATACAGTGCAAACTAAACATGTACAAAAGTCCATCTTCACATGATTAGGTGAAATGAAGTGTAAAATTAGATTTTCTGTTAGGAAATCTGTTGGCATCAGCAAAAATGAAAGGAAATGTAGAGCCTACAAACATTAACATAAAAATACAATGGATGGTTAATACAAGTATTAAACTGAGCAAACTCAGATATTTTTTTTCTTACTGTCCTCTGTCTGATAAAATAGATCAGCTTTTTATTGACTGATAGTTGTTCATAATTTTTGATTCACCACCCTATATAATACTTGCATAAAAATTAATGGGTGAGACAGATGACTGTAATTGTTTATAAAATAGAAATTAAGAGAATGCATCTGAATTAAATAAGAAGCTGAGCTGATTTCATCTTTTGGTGTTTGCTATACTAGTCTTCCTGAAAGGTAGCTATAATGAGTTTGAAATAGGAATAGTGCAAAATAATAGAGAAGAAATTTTATAATGGGATCAAAATTCAAAGCAATCCAAGCTTGAGAAGCAGGGGGGTGGTTGCCTGCCTTTTTTTTTTTTTTTTGCGCGCGTGTGTGTATTTGTTTTGTTGTGGTTTTTTGTTGATTTTTTTTCTTCTTTTGATGTCTTCCCTAGGTTCAGCGCACTATTGCCAAACAAATTCAGATGGTGAGGCAAGTTGGAAAAGGAAGATACGGTGAAGTGTGGATGGGCAAATGGAGGGGTGAAAAAGTCGCAGTGAAAGTGTTTTTCACCACTGAAGAAGCCAGCTGGTTCCGAGAAACCGAGATTTACCAAACTGTCTTAATGCGTCATGAAAACATCCTTGGTAAGGAAGCAGTACACTGTCTGGCTACTGCAGGCCTTGTGTGGGAGTGGAGGAGGAGGAGGAGGAGTTCTTACTGGGTGGCTTGAGGGATATGTGGTAGCATCTATGGAATAACCAGATGGGTGTCCCTTCGTGTCAGCTAATAACATATTATTTAAAGGGTAGAATCTTGCTACTCTTTGTTGGAAATGTGTCTGCCATCTCTTTGCTGGAAGACTGGGATGGTAACCTCCTGTGTAGTTGAAAACTGACCTTACACATTACTAATTTTCATAAGGGGAATGGGTGTATTCAGATACTGTGCAAGACCGTACAGCCTTAGGTGTTCTTACTAGATCTGTTGCATAAAAAAATGTGTACAGATAAGTTGTTAACTTTGTATATTTCATAGGTTTCATAGCTGCAGATATTAAAGGCACCGGCTCCTGGACGCAGCTTTACTTGATTACAGATTATCATGAAAATGGATCATTGTATGATTTTCTGAAATGCACTACACTAGATAACAGAGCTCTCCTCAAACTGGCCTATTCTGCTGCATGTGGGCTGTGCCATCTACACACAGAAATTTATGGGACACAAGGCAAGCCTGCTATTGCACACAGGGACCTGAAGAGTAAAAACATCTTGATAAAGAAAAATGGAACCTGCTGCATTGCTGACCTGGGTCTTGCAGTCAAGTTTAACAGGTAGACAAACAATTCCTCTCTAATGAGAAAAGTTTTTGTTGGGTTTTGTTTTGTTTTGTTTTCTTTGCACCAGAAGGAAGATTGTTTGCATTCTTTCAGTTTTGAGAATAAAATGCTGTTCTTCCTTTGAATGCTGGTAAGCATTGAGATTAAAATAGGTTAAGAGAACAATGAAAAGACTCTTCTTGTGGAAAATATTTTTGTAGAGGAAAGGAAGAAGAGACTAATTAATTAGTTATTCAAAACTCACCTTTCATAGTAATTGCGATCATGTATTTTCATTATAAATTAACTGAGAAAATATGAACAGGGTAAAGGGAGCTGAAACTTAAATGTAGGTAAAAAGTAATGCTATAATGGTATTATTGGAATTTTTTTTTTTTTTTTTTTTTTAGCTCAGTGGAGCCAAAGAATTGTCTTTTGGTAAATAGATCCTGAAAAAAGCATAAGTTTTTGCAAATAATTTTCTGAGTTGTTACCAAATATATTCCTCTTTACAGTGATTTTTAATTATTTTTTTCATATGTGTTTTCAGAGTCTTGCAAAAAAAGCAGTGAAACGTCACCTTCCATACTTGCTATGATTGTCCTAGATAATCTTTTTCAGGGACGTGCGATGTATTGTAAGTGTAGGATTGAGAGGGAAATAAAAAGAAATAATTACATTTGTAAATGGGACCATTGCAGTGTAGTGACTACATCATACACAATTTCACACCGTGCCTCGTAATCCACAGTTCACTAACTTCCTGATATTTTCATATAGTGACACAAACGAAGTTGATGTTCCCTTGAATACTAGAGTAGGAACAAAACGTTACATGGCTCCAGAGGTTCTAGATGAAAGCCTGAATAAAAACCATTTCCAACCATACATCATGGCTGACATCTACAGTTTTGGGCTGATCATTTGGGAAATGGCTCGGCGCTGCGTCACAGGAGGTAAACTTTTAAATATTCTGTATAAAGTTCACCACAGCCGTTTCTCACTTTGACAATTCCTCTCCGGGGAGTAATATAAAAAGCCTTCTATGGCAACAGACTTGTGTTCTTTATATGTAGTAGTAAACAGGCTGGCTAGATGACAGCTTGAAAATCACTTAAATAACTTTTTGATTGTTACAATTAAGCATCTCCAGGCTTTTTTTCCTTGCTCAGAAAGCAGAGTGCCTGGTGTGGGGGAAATAGTGGGATGCAGATATTTCACCCCTGTGCTCTTAACAGGACTTATTTTAAAATGTAATTGATAAGATCCTGGGTTTTTGTTACACTTTCTTGCAATTCAGTCGTCATTCAATTTTCTTCTTACAGATATTTTTGTGACCCATTCTCCCTTTTCTTTCATTCTTCTTCTGTGACCTTACAGATCTTTAATGGTGTTCTCTTCTTCTGCCATCTTATGCTTTCTCCCTGTTTTTTCATAGCATGTAGTAGATTAGATGATGTCAAATTCTACATTGGGTATCAAAGTCAAAGGGACTGCAAGGAATTATTTTAACTATTAAACTTAATATTCTGGTAAATATCTGATTGTTACAGTGAAATTTTCAAATTTTTAACACAGCATAACATTGTGGGGAGTTTGCCTTGTCACAAAATAGAGTTTATTTTTGCTCCTGCCTAAGGAAATCTGAGAGTAGATAAATTTTATTTTAAACGATTCTTGATTTTTCATAACTATCTCCAGGTATTGTTGAAGAGTATCAGTTGCCATATTATGACATGGTGCCAAATGATCCATCCTATGAGGACATGAGAGAAGTGGTGTGTGTCAAACGCCTGCGCCCAGTAGTATCAAACAGATGGAACAGTGATGAAGTGAGTATGCTGGAAGGAAAAATACATTTAGTTTCTTCATTAATATGGAAGGCAATTTTAGTTTAATAAACATTAAAACATAATATGTTCAGACATTCTGATAGTATTAAAACCTTACAGCAGCATGTTTGAAATCAACTCAAAATACCATATTCTCCATGGATCTGAGGGGAAGATACCCTTAAGCAGCATCCAAGTATATGAATAGTTCCCTAACTGAGATCTTCTTAAATAGTGGAATATTTTTCATAGGTTTGATTGGAACTAAAACTTAATTTTTAATATATTTTTTGAGCTTAAATGTGTATAGCTTATTGGTTTATGGTATAAGGTATTTCATGGAATATGAATCGATTTTTTTGTGTTTGTAGGTTTTCTCTTCCCCTCCCTTTTTTTTACTGGTACATCCCTGAGCAAGCCATGATGTAACTAAAATATTAAATTTAAATACGTTTTTAAAGGACCACAACTTGAACACAGTACGAAAGACTGTTTCACATGGCAAAGCTAGTTCTGTCATTTCCTTTCTTCCGCAAATCCTTTATTCCTTTCAGGAGTTCCCATTTTTTTCCGTATTATTTTTTTGAGTGCTGAGAACATTTGTCACATCCTCATTTTCAGTTCTCTACCAAATGTTTTTCTGCCATATATAGAGAGATTTTTCTGGTTATTGCTACCATTTTTCTACTGTTGTTCTTGAGTTACAATTATAAGGTCTGGTAATGCATCTTTGTGAAACTAAAGAACCACTTCAGTTAGTTCCAGCTACTGTAATATTAGGCAGAGAAGGGGAGGAAAAGGAGGACTGGGACCTGGTTGTTGTGGGTTGGGTTTTTTACTTGATCTATTTATAATAGTTTTCTGCCAGCAATTTTGCAGGAAAGAGAGAAGTAGCACATTTGGACTTAGAAGTTCTATAATTTGGGCTTGACAGCGAAGCAAAATGATGCACCTCAGGTCTGTCAGTTGTTACAACACTGTTCCTTTTGGTTTTTTATTTTACAGTGTTTAAGAGCAATATTGAAATTAATGTCTGAATGCTGGGCTCATAATCCTGCCTCAAGGCTCACTGCTTTGAGGATCAAGAAGACACTTGCCAAGATGGTGGAATCACAAGATGTGAAGATTTGACAAAGTAAACTGACAGTGGAGAGCTGGACTCCTAGATGTTTTCACTCAGACGTGGGTGAGACCTATGTGGAAAGAGGAAATAACTGAGATTCAGTATATTTTCTCAGAACACTTTTGCAGGCTGCTAATGAAACCTTTCAGTACTTCATAGACTGTGATACTGAGAGCCTCTATACACTAGATGCTACGTATATGGACAGCCTTGATAAAATACACGTTTTGGTTTTGTTTGAGCTGCATTGAGACTTCAGTCATGCTTAGTGAGTCTCCAGTAAAACTCTGGGTACTGAATTGAATGTTCAGATTACCGTGCTTTCTGTGAAAGCCTATCAAGCTATATGGATTCAACAGAGATGGAGAATATAAACTTTTTTTTGCCTTCTACCTGATAAAACCTAGTCAATCCATACTAAGTTTTTGTGAAACAGCCTGTAGGTTATGAATCTGTTCCTTGTATCTTTATGCGTGTGCCAGGATTATTTTGCTGTCATTTGGAATAGATAAGAGACCGTTTAAATGAACAAAGTTTTATGGTTAGGGCTTCATGCATTTTGTGGCTCCACAGAGATTTGCTACAGAATTTACTCCTTGCCATTAAGTTACCTTCCAGAAAATCTCAGTTTTAATTTTATTTCTGTTCTTGTTTTGGTCACAAGAACTACAAAAAATGTGAACCATTAATAAATAAAGGAATACCTACCTAAGTCTGTAAAGAGTTTAAACAACCTCTCTTAGAAGTATAGTCCGCCTTGGTCATCTCACACTCTAGTGGGCTCCATAATCTGGTAACTATGAAATTTGGTGTATTTTTCATAATGCCACATGAAAACAGCATTTTTGCTGTTGAATACTTTACATCTTAAGAGAAAGACCATTGATGATATGTTTTGCCTTTCTACTTTATTGGGACTCACTGATATGAGCCTGTCATGCTCTGAACCTTTTCCCATACAAGAGGGAGTCAGTTTGCTGTAGGAGCGTGTTTCTTCATCGTTTGCCAAAGCTAGGCAGAAGATAAGTTTTGAAAGGCTTGAGAACAAGTCTAAGTTACAGACAAAATAGAGGGAAGTCAGAAAGACCAGGCCAGGCACTCCGAAGTTTAGAGAGCATAGTAAAGGTCAAGGGGTGGACAGCTGAGTAAGTGAACTGTTCAACGTAAGTAAAATCCACAACATGGGGAAGATTTTGATCTGGGTTGCCCTGATGGAAACGCAGGAGGCCGTGTCTGTGAGCTGCTTAGTGGACAGTTAAGAATATTCAAGACTTGAGGCAAGGTAAATCAGTGGATGTTTTAAGTTCTAGTTAAGTACGTTGGGGAGGAATAGCATTGGAAGATAATTCATAAAGATAAAGCCAGTTAATGTAATTGCAAAAATTGGTGTTGCTGTGCCAACAAGAAAATGTAGTTCCCTCCTTTTCTTCACTGATCCAGTTAAAAACCAAAAGCCCTCCATGAGGCTACTGTAAGGCAGAATTACTGACTTATAACTCCTTTGGCACTTCTACTTTGAAGTTAGAAAATAGTACCATAACTCAAGTTGAAGCTTCAAATGCGTGAATCATCTGAAGAATGAACACACAGTATTGGAACCATTGAACCTGTTTGAGAATTTAAGTGCCTATAACTTTGTACTGTAAATCTTATTCTAGATAACTTTAAAAAGGGAAGTTATTTATATGGTGTGTTTTGTGCTTTATTAAAAAACAAAACCAGAACCAACACAACGCAAAACACCTAGTCCTAGGTAGATGTGTACAATTAGATACATGCACACACACACAAATACACCATGGTCGAGATTTGAAGAAAAAAGTTAGAAATAATATTGAAATTGATGAAAGAATGTTAAATTTTCAGATTGATTTATGTCAGATTTTTTTGTTGTCTTAAAATATGTACATGAAGATTGTTTTGATATGTGTTTAAATTTCCCCTTGAAAGTACAACTGATCGAAAACAATGTAATGCAGATCTAATGTGATTTGTGAACAGCTGCAACCTTTTAACATGGTTTTGTTTGGGGTTTTTTTTTGTTGTTGTTTTAATTCTGTAGTTCACATAATGTAAATGGTCAGACGAAAGATTGCAGTATTTTTATTTTCTATTGCGATGTACAGACTTTATTTAACAGTTCTACATATTTTATAGAAAACTAGCTGTTTTCAGAGGGACATTCTCTTTTTTTTTTTTTTTTAAATAAAGTCATTACTTTTGTTCAGTAATGCCTTTAAGTATTAATATGTATTCTGGCTGAGAAGTTAACAGGTGCGTCAACTATGGTTTTAACTTATTTGAAAACAGCAAGAGATACATGATATTGTGCCACAATCCTCGTGATAGAGGGCTTTTAAAAAAAAGTTTATCCGTCCACTGCCAAGAAATGATGAGTTTGAAATTGTTAATCATGTCTTCATGCATTATTTTTGCACAGTTAGTTGGAAAATAGTACTTAGCAGCCAAAAAGTAGGGGATAAGCCCTGCCTGCCCGCCCCCCCCCCCACCACCCCCCCCCCCAGCAGCCCACAGCCACCAGAACACACTAGCAGGCGTTACGCCGCCG
>JAAGNO010022528.1:0-26819 GCA_033439905.1 Ceryle rudis
ATCATCTTGCATTTTATCATCCTCATCTTGCATTTTATCATCCTCATCTTGCATTTTATCATCCTCATCTTGCATTTTATCATTATCTGTTTATTATACTTGTTTATTATATTTTATTTGTTTATTAAACATTATCCTGAGTGCTCGTTTCCGTGACAGTTCCGTGTCCAAGTGCAGTAGATGGCAAAAGTGACTCTTGCAATACTTTTGAGTCTAAAGGGGGAGAAAAGATAAAAAAAAAACCCAAACAAAACCAACAAACAAAATAACCACCCCCACTCCCCCCAAAATGTTATGAGATCTTCCTCTTAGCTGGCTCCAAACTGCAGCCCTTTGCCTAAATAATGAAGTGCAAAGGAACATTTGACATCTGTCCCTTTTTTCTGTCACACAAACAACCTCCCAGTGGGATTTCTGCCGAACAGCCAGGCAGTTTTTTTCCTGATCTCCCGCGGTTCTTTCAGCCAACAGACCGCCAGAGGACGTGCCGTGTTGGACTGGAGACAGCTGCAGATGTGTCCAGTATCTGCTCCTTTCTCAGACATCAGCTGCTGTTGAAACAGAGGTGGAAAGCCAGTCACAGTCGTTTGGGTGTTCTGTTTTTTTTCCCGTTGTAGTCTTTAGCAAATGCCGATGCCTGCACGCAGAAATTAACCACAGCAGCTCTTCTACAACTGCTGGTGTCGCAATAGTTTGGGTTCCCACAGTACTGCGTTCCAGGTTAATATTTGGAAACTGAGTAATTAGTTACTCTGAAGTAAGACCGACCTCCTCCTGATTACATTGTTTTGGCACGTCTGACTTTTGTTTTCTTTCCGACTTATTTCTTCATAGCTATTGCAGTCAGATTTTTAGGTAGGTTACCCCTCGCTGTTTATCTTCATTCCTTAGGGGAGACGATTCTTTTTGTCAGGGAAAAGTTTGTGACAAAACAACGTGACTGACTTTTCACGGTCAGAGAGAGTTTTGTCAAACTTAGCCATTGGGAAAGTGTTCAAACCGTTACTTTTAATACTTTAAATAGAAAGTGGGGGTTCTTCCTTCTCTACAATAACGTTTGTTGTGGCTTTTCAGCCCAAATTTTACATATAAAGGCTTTTTACTCTCTGGCTGTTGGGTTTTTTCCATGGCTCCCCTCCCCTTTTCTTCTCCATGCCCCCATTTCTGCAACGTCCTGAGGGGCAAGAACCAGATCTTCGCGTGAGCGAATAGATGAGTATTTCTTAAGAGGGTGAGAGGGACCAGGAAGTAGCCGTTCGGAAGGACAGACTGATTCTTTTAACTAAACAATCTGCTGCTTGGACAATCTGTCAGCAGACGGCAAGTTATTTGGCAACTGCGGGGGAGAAAGAAAAGGATGTCCAGAAAAATCCATTAGCGGCAACACTGCGAACACAGAGGAGGTGACAGTTATTAAAACCAAAAGGGGTTGTAATTGCTGACAGCAGTTTGCTGCCGGATGGGAATGGTAGGGTGTTGGTGATGCGGAAGAGGCGAAATCTCTTTGATGCTTCAGAAAAAAGGTCTAGTAATAGTTAAAATCATCAGGCGTTTATACAGCGTGCTGTGCCCTGGGCTGCAGATCACAAATGAAATCAAGCCCGGTCAGCTGGACCTTGTCCTTAGGAAACTGCCTGAGCAAACTGCACGCTGAGGGTCCAAGTAACGCTTCGTTCGTTGATGTTTTAGGAGAAGTTGTGTGAGGAGTCGTCATCTTTCGACTTGACGCCCTACGACCTGGCTTCAGCGATGGACGCCGTAAACGTCGTGCTGGAGGAACAAGCCAAAGTAGTTCAACAGAACGAAATAAATGCCGAGTTCAATATGGAGTTGGCCAGTTCAGGTGTGTTGAGAACCACTGCTCCACGGGGGTGACGGGGTGTCGCCGCCAAGAACTGCAAAGTAACTGTGCCTAACAGTTTCTGGAAAATTTACTCTCGTTAGTAGCTAAATTATTGTTAATTAGCGATCGCTGTCAGACAAACCTGAAAAGATACGGGCAAACCAGCGTGACATAAAAGGTCACCAAAGAGAAAAGGGAGTGGGATAGAGAAGATGTCTTTCCATAAACACGGTCCTAGCCTTTGCATCCATAATTTCTCCAAAGGCATAAAAAGAAACCAGGATGAAGCGCGCGTGAAACCTCCTCTTTGAAATCTTTCCTTTCTTCAACAGGACTGAACATGGAACTTGAAGATATAGCGAAGATAAAGAGTAAGGATAATTTTTGTGTCGTTGAAACTTGTTGGAACGGTTTCAGAAGGCCACCAGCTACAAAAGGGGCTCCTGTAGCATTGCTGTAGACAGTGCTCGCAACCGGGAGATTCATGGAAGTTTCTTTGCTCCAGAGAATCTCCTGGAATGTTTAGTTAATTTCTTTCCCCCCCGCCCCCCAGAAGATGAGGGATTTGGCAGATGAGTGTCAAAAGCTTCCTTCTTGATGAATTGCTTCCTTCTTTACTAGAAGTTCCCTTGTTTTCTAATCTTGGCAATCTGCTGGGATTCTACTGCTTGCATCACTCTGCTATAAGAACGTGATGCTACGTGAAGTTCATAGCGAGACTCTCATGTTTACAAAGCATTTCCAAGAACAATTTTCCCCGTCTAGAGAGAAGAGTTTAACGTTTAGCTGACAACTTCAGCTGCTTCTTAAGAACTGATGTCACAGGAGTGCTTAAGTTGAATATGAGTATTTAGAAACAGTATCGAGAAAATGGGGTTTGACCACTGGGATGTGTTTACAGAACCGAGATGAGCTACGTTACTGACTTGGGTCACAGCCTTTGTCATAAAGTACACTTGAAAAAGAGGCTTAGGTGTGTCCCTGATGTGAGTTCCTGCAAATCCTAACTTTATTTCCCCCTTGGTTCTCTTAAAGAAATTCTTCTTCAGTTAGAAAGCGCTATTGATGCGGTGGAGCTGCCACCGAACGGCGGTGGAGTCACCAAGGAGGGGAGGTAAATTTCTGTTCCTTAATATTAAGCACAGCAAATTCTGGACCCATGTGAAACTGGGGCAGCTGTTTAGGATCGGTAGCACTATTCTAGTTTCTGGGAACAGTATGGGTTTCCTTAAAGCTTCTTTCTGTAGTAACCATTATTTCTGGTGGAACTCCCTTCTAAAGTGCTGCCAGAGTGGCAGATCCTGTGCTGTGTGTAGCCTCGTGGGTGTTTTGAACTGGAAGAAGCTCCTCGCTGTGCTTCTTTCAGTTCTTCTTTCAGTTTTGCATCATGATTCAGAAAGAAGTACGTGTGCTGCAGTGCTTTCAGGTACTTTGGACCTCTGCAAGTCTGTTTTAAACCAAGGGATGTCAAAGTGGTGTTGAAAAAAAAAAAATTAAAATCCTGGTGAATCTGGTTTTCAGTTTAATGCGCGTCGCAAGCTTTGGAGAGATGGTCAGGGTGGTTTCTGTCGTGTCAATATTATTTGCTGTCTTTATAACCAAACGCTTATTTTTGTCTCCCCTGGAGACAAAGCCATGTTTTGATAGTAGGTGGTGAAATCGTTAGTTGTAAGAATAACAGTAATTGTGCCCGGTGATTATTTACAGGGTTTACCCATTTGTGCTTTTCCTTTCTGAATTGCAGCTTCATCTTTGATCTGTTTGCAGAGGCTCAAATAACATTCCAGACCAAATCCTCCCTCTTGGAGTCACTAGAGCAGATCTTACAGTTTCTTTCAGGCCGTAAGTGTCCCTTTCTTAGTTGTTCCACTCCAGATTTTCCTCCCTAATGGAAGTCCTTGGGAGTTTGCATCGTCTGGGGGGAGGAGGAGAAAGGCTGCTTTGGTTAGATTTAAATTTGAAAGCTTTTAAAAGCTAAAATCTGACCCTGAGCTTTTTCTTAAGACCTGCTGTGAAGTCTTCTGCTGGGAAACACGTTTTATGGCTGTTCATGCAACAGACCCAGTGTTCAGAACCCGCTGGTGCCGAAAGCTGAGCGTGTACCGCCGTCCGTGTGCACGTACAGGTGCATGCACGGAGGAGTTTTCCTCACCATACTATTTTTATCCAAAACCAGAAGAATTGTGGGGTGGTGCTTGCTTACTGATGGCACTTTTAGTGTCGTGAGTTCTTCCCTGATCACAGAGTTATGAAACAGACATGTTGGGAATCACCTAATATGGATTTGGTTTAGTTTGTTGGGGTTTTTTTCCTTGATTTAGCAAGAATTGTTTTACTATCTATCAGCAGCTTCTTCTTAATTTGCCCTTTAACAAAGAAAAATCTCCAACTCCTTTGTGTGCTAAGAAGATGATTTAGTTGGTTCTTAGCAGCAGACTCTTCAGCAAGAGCATTGCTGGAATCGAGGCCAGAGCATGAGGCTGGAGCATGGACTGTCCATTCTCCAGCTGCATCCTTTGAGAACCCATCCGTCCTTCCTTTTTTCTGTTTTGGTTTTTTGTTTGTTGTTGTCGTGGTGGGGTTTTTTTGTTGGTTCCCCCCCCAACACCTTTCTCCTTTTAGGCTGTTTGTGCTCTAGCTTAACAAGTGCATCCGTTTGTCATTTCCATGGTCACGCTCTCATCATCAGAGTATGTCATATGTTCTTCTCTCCATTTCAGCTCTTAATGTAGAGGAGCCTTAAGAAGTTTGTCATTGTCTCAGGTGACAGCTTCCCCATGTGTCAGAGGCGTGAAGCTTCCTTTGGAGCTCCCGTTTTGTGCTTCTTGTATCTCCAGTAATGATGATTAACTGGAAATAATTTAGTTTTCAGATAATATTTTCAAGTCCTTGTATTCCGAGTGTTGTGCTGTTCAGATAAGATAGGGATGCATGCAAATGGATGTATATCTGTGCTGTAACCCTGTGTTACTCTCTCTAGGTACTGGGATATTTGTCAATACATCTGGATTGCATAAGCTCTCGGATATTATCCAGGTAAATAATCGATGCTGTTTCTATACACATCTATATACATCTTTCTATACACACCTGAACCATACAAGAGCTGGTTTGAAAAATGTGGGAAGTCATCGGGTCCGTTCTGTTCTTGCTTGTACGTACACGTGTGCAGTGATGGAAGCCCAGGGAGTTTTGAGGAGAAAGCTGCTGCTGCTTAATGGGATGGTCTGCTGTGATTTCCACCCGGGTTGTCCTTTTACAGTTTCAGTGTCTCTCTTTATAGAATCACAGAGATGTCTGGGCTGGAAAGGGCCTCTAGAGGTCATCTGGTCCAACCCCCTGCTGAGAGCAGGGACAGCCTCAGCTACAGCAGGTTGCTCACAGCTCTGTCAAGCCCCACCTTGAATGTCTCCAGGGATGGGGCCTCAACCACCTCCCTGGGCAACCTGTTCCAGTGCTCTACCAGAACACTGTTTCTGGAGGTGCTCCATGTGAATCGGTCTGGTTTTAGCCTCCACCAGGTGGAGCTGGGTTATTGAGCTGTTTTTCTAGCAGCGATGTTTGGGAATGAGAGACCTTCTTGTGAAATAATAAGGCAGGCTATGGAAAAAAACCCAAACAACCCAAGAAAAGATAATTTAACTGCATTTATTTCCACGTAACTATTAAATTAAAGGTTCTGTAGAATAAAACTCTTTGTAGTGTCACAGGAACTGAATGTGACGCTCGTGGGTATCCACAGTCAGTCCTCTCCCTGTTGTGCACTTGCAAAACCCTGGTTATGAAAAACCTGGGCTCTATAAAATCAGAAGGTAGAGTGGACCCAGGGGCCTGACGTTCCAATTTTAGCTTCCTTCTGAAGCTCGTAATTTTCCCGAGTGATACTCAAAAAGAGGGTAACTTTCGGACAGCTTGAAGTTCAAACAAAATACTTCTTGGTCCCAGTGTCCCAGACTGGAAAACCTGCTGGCATTTGGGTTAAGTTCACTATGTTCCCAGAACCTGGTGATTTCGGAGCATCATCTTGGCCTGATTTACTGGGTATCAGGTTGAACTGTGGGCTCTCTTGGATCAAAACCATCTCTTTCCCCTCACCTTTAGTAGGTGGGCGATAGTAATGCTGACATTTTAACGTGTATTAATCATTGCTTTTCTGTCTTGCTTTAATGATGATATTTTTTTGGTATTAAAAATTACAGTTCAAGCCACTGATGCAAGAAATTCCATGACGTTCGAGTCTGTTGTGGCTGGCAACGTTGGCTCTCCTTTGTAGTTCTCTGGTTTTGTTCTACTTTCTGGTAGCCTGGCAGACTTCTTCAGAAATCCCTGACATCATCAATCTTTCTCCGGGAAAACATGCTGCTTCCAAGTGTCATCTAGGTTTATAGGAAGCACGGGAGTGTCAATAAAGGGTGCTAAAGTAATGGAAACACAGGCGGGAGGAGAGTAAAATCTGTGAGAGCAAACATGAGGCTGAGAACAGCAATTTAATCTGAAAAACTAATTGTGTGTCCAGCTCTGCATTTGGTGGCAGCAAATGGACTCTCTTTGCCTTCCGCAGCGTTCTTGCTTTTCCAGAACACTCGTTAGAGCCTCTGGAATGGAATTCCTTTCTGACTGCCTGTGTACTGGCTGGGTGCTTCACTTTTACCTTTCTGCTGAAGGATTTATAACATCCCTACTTACGCTTCCTGAGTTCATTGCTGTCGATGGGCTTTAGTGTCCCTTTGAAGTAAACCAGCAGGGATTAAATCATCTAGATTTGAATTTAGTCACGTTCTCTAAATGTCCTGTCCTGGGTCTTGGATTTTGTTTGCTTATTTTGAATGGTGTTGCTCGGGTCTGTTTGGTCACATGCACCAAAATCTACACTCAGAATGTCTTGCAGCTGATGGCTGGAAAATCTCAGAGGAAGGGCAAATTGTTCAGTATCGTTGCTTTTCACCTAAGAATTTATTTGCTGCCTTAGTTTAATTGTGAATCTTCTTCTAGCATTGAAACTTAATAGAAAAGAATAATCTTTATAATGTGGAATCTTCCTAAGAGCCATTATTCGATGCTCGGAGGAGAACAGTCCGTTCGAGTCAACACAGTAACTCCTATAAAAGATTTATTTTTCTTACTTGCTAACACTTTCAGTGCTTGCTCTGTCTAGTGGTGGTGTCTGAAGTCACGTTGGGCCTGCTGTGCTGGTGGAGAGCAGCGTGCGTGTCCAAAAGGACACCACAGAACCAGCCCCTCGCGTAAAGCTGACGGTGAAGCAGAGTAGTCAACCTGCAGACCCACGCGACAAAGACGGGCTGCTTAGCTGCCTGGTCCTGGTAGCTTTGCCAGAGTGAACTCAAAGGACGTGTGGCTGCTTGTGAGGCTGTATTTGCAGGATTTCATTCTTCCAGCAGTGGTGATGCTGTTGTTCTTCCCCCAAACCTGGAAGAAGGGTCTGATGCAGCAGCAGCAGCACTTTGTGTGCCCTGATACCTGGTGACTGGTGCTGGAGGGTGAGAGTCCCTGTCCTGCCGTGGGGCTCTGCTCCCCTTAAATTAGTTCCCCAGGGTTTCAGAGCTGAGAGCCGAGAGAATTCCAAAGCAAAAACCAGGTCTGATCCCAGTGACCGGAGCCCATAGATGAGTGTGTACTACCAGACTGGGGATAGTGCTCTGCCTGCGGTAGATGAAGGGTGGTTTGAACTGGAAGAGCAGGCTTTGGCTGAAAGCTGAGGTCCCGCTGCTGCCGAGGACACGCAGAAGGACAGTCACTGCAGATCATCTGCCGCGTGATAGTTTGTTATCTTGGGATATTTTTAGGTAGGACTAGGTCACAGAGTTCACACAGCGCGTGAACGCAGTGCTTGCTTGTTACAGAGTCTTGGCTTCAAAACAACATAACCAGCTTGGTTTCATTAATAATTTTTTTCCTCCTTTTAGAAGAACACTTACTACAGTCTTTTTTTGTGTCCTCTACCTTTAGCTGCTTCTCTGAAATTCATCTTTCCAGGAATTCTGCTTTTGTTTTTTGACTAGTGGAGAACATCTTCCTTCTTGCAACTAGCTGATATATTTAATGAACTTGGATAACTCCTCTGAAAAGTCTGGAGAGATTTTGTTTAGAATAAGTAGCAGAAGTTATAAATATTTGAGAACCACAGCTGGTTTTGTTGCAGTTGCCCCAGAACGTCACGTGTTTGAGAGAGCATCACCCTTAGTCGTAAAGCAGCACAGAGAGGAAAGGGGAAGAAGCGTAACTCTGTTCAGAAGAGTGGATTGGTGCTCTTAATTTAATATATGGGTGGCCAGATACGATTACAACTTGATTATTTTCTCCTAAGCAGAGTAATGTTAGTGTATAACTAGGGCATCCCAGCTGAAATGTTAAACTGAGGGAATTCAGAAAGTTCTTTTACACTCAGTTGTGACTCCGTGATCTCGGGTGTGTTTATATTTATCCCCGGCCAGAAATCAGGAGAGGTGTGAATGAGAATATTGAGGTTTGTGTAATTTGCACATATTTAGATGTTGGCTTGCATTTTTTGGAACGATGGGAAAGCACATGGCCAGCAGGAATTGCCTGTAACAAGGAAAAGAAATGTATTTATTCAAGATGCTCTGTCTTTGCTTAACTCTCTCTCCTCGCTCCTGTTATTAAGGTTATCCCAGCAGTGCCTTTTGTGGAGATGCTCCTCAGTGCACAGATACAGGAGGGGTTTGGCTGGAAACAGTTGCTAAATCTTGCCATTTGTTTGTGTCCATTCTCCAGACTGTATTCAACATTGATCCTCCGGAAGGCAGCACAAGCTTCGTGCCCCACCGCTCGATATCTAAATATTACAAGGTACGGGCTGCTTGGTGTTCTGCTGTTTACCCCACTGGCATTTCATGCCTGTGCTTAATGTATCCAAGACCCGGAAGGATGTGGATCATATAGCAAATAAATGATGATGATGATTACAGGGAAACGAAAGTTCATCCATGGAAAAAAAAAGCAACCAACCAACCAACACAAAGTAATAAAACAAACCCCAACAGCATCAAAGAAAAAACCCCAGCAAAGGAACTGGGGAACTAGCCAGCCACTGGAACGGGCTGCCCAGGGAGGGGTTGGGTCCCCATCCCTGGCTGTGTTTAGGGCTCGTTTGGATGTGGTGCTGGGGGACACGGTTTAGGGGGGAACTTTGTAGAGTAGGGCTGACGGTTGGACTCGATGATCCCAAGGGTCTTTTCCAACCGGAATGATTCTGTGATTCTCTGAGCTGTGGTTAGTTCAGGTTCCAAGGAAAACAGGGAGCTGCACAGTAATTTTTAAAGAAACTCTAAAATGAAATTAGGAAAGTGCAGCAAATGCAAATTAGCCAAAACTTTGATGGTGCATATTGTGCAAGTATTGAAGTGTTATTCCAATATCTGCTCTCTTGACTTGACCGTAGCTTATTACCCAGCAAGTGCAGTAGAGCCACTGAACCCCCCTTAGAGTCCTTATCATTTATTTTAGAGTTTGGGATTTAGAGGCTGTGATGCTCTCATGAATTTTAGGAAAGGATCTTTTTCAGATAAAAGGTTAACTTTCCTATTAACTTCAAGACTTGATTCTACTTCTCTTGCCAAATGAAGCAAGTCTTTCTAATGCAACAATGTCTTCTATTTTGGCGGACGATACCCAAATAAATGGGTTCCTTCTCTGCTCAGGGCAGCCCAGGAAAAGCTGCTCCCATGAATTGACTAAGTGGCTGGTTAAATGTTGAAATACTTCTTTGGTCCTTGTTAGCTAAGTTATGAAAGACTGGAAACAAAATAGGAAAACCAGAACATATGACCTTAGTAATGCTATAAAAGTGACGTTAATTAGGTTAACTACCCCTAATACGGGCTGGCTTTTGTGAGGCATGAAGGGCAAGTTCATTTCTGTAGCAACATTTCTGTTCTTTTCCTTCAGGTTCATATTCATCTGGATAACAGTAACCAGAAGAAGAAACAAAGGACAGATCTCTGGAACTCATCATCTGCAAAAAAACAAGGTACGGGCCTCGCTCCTGGGGAGGCTCATGCAGAAAGTTGGATTGAAAACTACTCGACTGTTCCTTTCTGATTCAAATAAGAGGAAACAATTGAGGACACCCCAGGCTGTGCTACTTCATGCTTGTGATCAGGGAGTCCTCTGCCGATTTTGGAATGTCATTGTAGGATTTTTTGAATGAAACAGCCCCTGTGGTACCTTCCATGTTAAAAATGGGTCTGAGGAATAAAGGGCTGAACAGAGCAACCCCAAGAGGGCACGCTCCACATCTCTATCCAGAAAACCTTTTTAAACCCAAATGGCAGAGCTGTGTTCCTCACAGAGCTGGGGAGTCTGGTCTGCCTTGTTGCCATGGTCCAGGTTAAAGCCATCGGATTGGAAAAGGCTTTTTTTCTGGGTTTTGTTCTGTTTCTTGGTTTGTGTTTTTTTTTCCCTCAGCAGAGAGCTGGTGGGGGGGTTTGTTGTAGGTTTTTTTTCTGGTGACCTTCTGAATCAGAGGCTTCTCCTAAGGCTCCTGTGAAGCAGCACTGAGCTTGACTTTGGACTTCAACCTTGGTTCTTTCTGCTATTTTAACTTATTGTTTAATAAATGCAGCTGGATGGAAACCAAAACATTTTCTGATCATCAAAGGGAGATGCAGATCCCTCTACCTAAGCCTTCTGAGTAGAATACTCTCCCAGGATCTCTGTAAATACCTTGCCTTATAACTGTCCACTCGGTTAAACGCTCTGGTGAACGTCAGTATTTGTTTCACAGAAGTCCTTTTCTTAAGGACACAAGTAACCTTTTTTCACAGGAGTAGTTTAGTGGATTTGCACATAACGTCCCCTGAAGCGTTTCCACAAAGTAAGTTCTGTTTGTGAGGGGCAGCGTGCTGGTTGTTAATCCACAAATAACACTCTCCTGAGGTATTGCTCAATTGGAATTTGACGTTACAGGAAGAATTCGAAGTGGATTTTGTTAAATATACGGGTGGGAAAAGGCCAATAGAACCACTTCAGATTTATTGCACGGTTTGGAGGATTTATACACAAAACTGATAAAAAGGAGTCACATAATTTATCTGTGCTTCAGTAGACACAGATAGATTTGCTTTTCAAATAACCCCAGTATCTGGAAGTACCTATGCAAGGGGGTGGAAATTTGTTGAGACTAGCAGAGGCCGGACAAGACTGATCAAGCCTCCAGTTTCCTGTGGTATAGCAGAGTATAGGGATAGATAGTAGTGATTCCTATAGTCTGGATACAATGCAAACCTTCTTGGAACAGCTGTTTTCCAAGGGTTCGTGGGAAGTGTTCACCTGACCTGTAATTCTCTCCGGACTGTAACTGGTGAGAAGTGGCTGAGTTCGGGGCAGCCGATGAGAGGACCTCCCTGGCTACCGGTTCGGCACACAGAAGCCACTTAGGATTGCAGTACTGAGCCGTTTAAGTTCAGATAAAATGCTCTTTAAATACTTGGTTTGCTCTAAAACACCGTGTTGTGAACTATTAGCAAACCCTTTCTCCATGGCTTAGCTTTCCTTCTACCGGGAATGGAGAAAGCTGCTGCAGAGATCCACTTTGTGTAACCTCCAACAGTTCTTGCTGCTGAACAAGCCCTCGAAAATGGATTTTATATAAAGCTTCAAGACACAACTGCAGAACCCACAGGCTACAAATGTGCTACAAGCCCAACTACTCCGGCAACTGGTGCCTGGCAGTCCTGTAGGGTTACAGGTTGGAATTCATCATAGAGATGTCTGGGCTGGAAAGGACCTCTAGAGGTCATCTGGTCCAACCCCCTGCTGAGAGCAGGGACAGCCTCAGCTACAGCAGGTTGCTCACAGCTCTGTCAAGCCCCACCTTGAATGTCTCCAGGGATGGGGCCTCAACCACCTCCCTGGGCAACCTGTTCCAGTGCTCCCCCACCCTCACTGACAAGGGAAACGTCAAGGGGTTGGTGGTCTTCTCTTCCAGGCCATCCTGTAGCAGCACAGTTTGCTTTTATACTGGAATTTCTTAGGTTCCTGACATAAGTGACTTTGCTCTTGTCTGTAGATACTTCCTGACCTGCCCACGTCCAGATCCCAGCTGTGATTTACACCAGTTCTTAGCGTGTAATTTACACTAATTCCATCATCTGGATGGATTTGCCCCAGCGAGGTGAAAGGATAAAACTTTAGCTTAAAATAAATGTTCTCTTGTAATTCTAAGCAGGGAGTGAGTCACTGGGCACGTCTTGCTGGGGATTTCCTGAAACTCTCAGCTCCTTTTTGAAAACAGTCTTTGAATGAAGCATGTGCTGTTTAAAACACATGCACACGGTATCTGGATCCTACGTATTTAATAATTAATTTTTTTAAACAGAAACTAATTATGCCAGCATTGGAAACAGAAGCAAAAGCTGACATTTTCTTTAGCTGCTCTCCTTCTTGAGTAGATGATTGTTTCATTCTCTTGTTCCTTTGACTCAGGCTCTGAAAAGCTGCTGTGAAGCTTTCAGCAAGAGCAGCAATGGTCCAGCTATGAGCTGAGGGATGGAAGAAATGACAAACGTGGTTTAGCCATTTTTCTTTAGATCTTTTCTGCAGAGAATTTCTAGCATGCCAGATTTTTTTTCGGTGTCACATTGTACACCCACGTCCAACAAAAGATGTGAGCAGCAGGTGAAAGGCCTGGCAGCTGACTGCGAGGAAAATGGGAAAGTTTGGGTGTGGGGTTTATAGCCATGGGAAATTCCTGATGGAGAAGGGGTTTTTCCTCTTTTCAAGCAGGAGGCGGGGTGGAGATTTGATTTTATTTTTTAATTATTTAAATTTTTTTTTAGTCACTTCAGTAATTTGTCCTTCATCCCAGTATTCTGCAGTTCTACCGTGCCTCCCATTCCAGTTGTCCTGGACAGCAGGATGTGAATCAATGGATGGAGGACTGAGTTGGTTTATCTGCTCCATCTGCCTGTAACTTGCTGACACAAAGATCTGACGCTCTCTGTCTTTTCGATGACCATCTTTGGATTAAAAGGATAATCTACTTAAATTGGGAGGAAGCAGTGACCTTCTAAACCATATTCTGAAGGGGCATAGCAATGAAATCTGGGCAGGACCGAATCAGAACATACCGTACAGCTGGAATGTCAGCTTCAGATGCCAGCAGGTTTACTTTTCAGAAGTTCCAATGCAATGTGTTGTACGTGAGTCATAGTCTCATTTCTCCACTTACAGACTTGCTTTTCTCTTTTTCTCTTTATTTGATACAGGAAAGACCTTAAGCTATTGGTGTTTCAGCCCCGGGTACAGCATGCACGAGCTCGTTCGACAGGGAGTCAGGACAATTATCCTCACTAGTGGGACTCTGTCCCCCCTCTCCTCATTCACAATGGAAATGCAGATGTGAGTACCTAGATGTGTGAGGAGTACCATGAAAGTACACAGTCTGCTCTCATGCTTTTAGGTTTCATCTCAGGATTATGGAATGTTCTGGACTGGTAGCCAGTAGGGAATGATACAGTGAGTGTGACGGGGGTCTCACTTTTGTGTTTCTTTAGCCCTTTTCCTGTTTGCTTGGAGAATCCTCATGTTATTGATAAACACCAGCTCTGGGTCGGGATCATTCCTAAGGGACCTGATGGAGCTGTGCTCACTTCTACCTATGAAAGGAGGTAATGAACTTCCATGTGGAATTCTGCTTTCAAGTCTGGGGGTCCAGCATTTTGGGTTCTGCTTACAGGAGGGTGCTAGGAGGTGAAATAAGTGGTCTCTGTAGTTCTTAGATAAACAGTGAGCTGAATGACAACTCCCTTTAGCCACTGCTGTTGAAAAGGTAGAACTGGAGGGCTGGAGGAGGTCAAGTGTCAGGCCACGGAGTGCACACGAATAGTCTTCAGTGGCCCGGGCCAGCCTCATCTTTGACCTCCACTTGCAGCCATCACCCAGGAGCCCCACTTAAGGTCTGGCAGAGGCCTTCAGTCCCTGCCCAAACTGTAGGACTCCCTGACTCCAGCTCCACCATAACCACACCTGGCCATGGACCCTCTTGATCTGACCCTGTCTCCTGGTTGACTTGCTGGGTTGACCTTGGACCTGTCAGTCGCTATGGACCTGCTTTGCCATCCCCACTCTGACACTGTCTCTGGACCTGCTGCTGGTTTACTGGCTTGAATTCCTTCCTTAACCTTGGACCTTCCCCCTCACCATGCCTGTGCCTGGTGATCCAGACTTGTGGCTGAGCCTGGCTGCTGCATCCAAGTCTCTCCCGCTTGCCTTGCTTTGGCAGCATGGGTCTGGCCGCTGGCTGGAGAGACCCCTGCCCCACCGGGCTTCGTATCGTGCCCGCAAACCAGCTCCCTGGCCCTTACCGAGCAGTTCACCCTCGCTGACATGGAGCCCCATCCTACCTTTCTTTGCTGAAGGCTTAACAGTTCCACAACGTGACTGCTCTTTGCAACAGCTCTGCATTTGAAGCTCGTCACCATGACCAGCCAGTTCTCCCTGTCTTGTCACTTTTACCTCTGCATTGCCTTCTTAAGGCAGATAGCTCCAAATACCAGTCGAGCTTTTCATCACCATTTATCGTGCTTTTCTCTGGTCTTTCATCATCCTGCCTGGGTATTTCTGCTCTTCAGAGCAGACGGTGCTTCTGCTGCCAGTGGAATATACGGCCAGCAAGGAAGGCCAGACTCAATTCTGTTGTATGTCCACTTCTGTCGTGCAATGCAACAGTCTCGTCCGCGTCTCCGCCTGTCATTTGAAAAGGCAGCTTGATGCTTTGGGCTTGGCTTTGTTGCTGGGTTTGGGTTTTCGTGGGGTTTTTTTGATGGTTTCTTAAATCTGTTTCGCTTTCAACATCTTGGACAAAGCTCTGGCAGAGAATCCTGTTATTTACCCTGCTGTGGGCTTCGCTCTTTCAGCAATACAGAAAAAGGAGATGATAGGTCTCAAAGAGCTTTTACTGGAGGGGGAAAAAAAGGGCAGGGGGGGTGTGTGAAATGCCAGCTATTCCTCAGAACTGCAGAGAGACTCGGCAATTGCAATTGATTTCTACAGAGAAGAAGAAATCCGGAAACCCCTAAGACTGCATTTTTCATTTGAGCAGCTTGATGTGCTGTTTTGGTCTGTTTGGGGGCAGGTTCTGCCTTTCAAAGGCAGAAGGGTGGGGATCCCCCCCCTGACAAGGGCTAGAACACCTTCGTTTTTCTGAAGGAAGGGAATTGGCGGTGGTTGCCGGGTTTGAACAGCGTATTTACAGGTCTCAGAAAAATAAATACGTTCTTTTTGTTTGTTTGTTTTCTCCCCCTGCATCTGTGAGATTCCTGGGAAAGCAGCATGCAAAGCTACAGGGCACGAAAAAGAAACACAAAGACGTGAGAGAACCAGTGACTTTTCAGGAAGGGTTGGAGGGAACATCATAGAATCATTAGGGTTGGAAAGGACCTCAAGGATCAAGTCCAACCTTCATCCCAACATCTCCTTAACCATTAGACCGCAGCCTCAAGTGCTACATCTACTTGTTTTTTAAACCCCTCCAGGGATGGTGACTCCACCACCTCCCTGGGCAGCCCTTTCCAGTGCCCAACCACTCTCAATGCTGCTCCTTGTGGAGCAGGACTTCTTCAGTCAAGCCCAGAGTAATTTACTTAGCTTATGTCATGAGTAAATAATAACCCTAGTAACCAAATCCACCCGCTTTGCCCCTGCAGCCTCACTGCACCAAATTAATCGATAATTATTTTAAATAGCTGTCCCATTGGTCAAACTTCGGCAGCATCCGCAGGCTATTCTGGCAGAACTTCTCTCTTTGAATTGCTGGTGTTACTCCTAGAACTCGCGGGGCTGCCCATTTCCACGTGTTGCATTTTGATACTAGTGAAGTTTAGATCATCTTCGGGGCTAATAATTAGAATATTTAATAGTAATAGCAATGCGTGGTCATGGTGTTACTAATTTAGTGTCCTTGGTGTGGGTGCTTGCCAGAGGAAGGAGAGCAGCTGGGGGTGTGGATGTGCTGGTTTAGGTGACTCTCTGAGGAAGTCAGGATGTACGATAGACAGAGGAAAGGAAATGCAATGACGTTACTTCACTTTTCTTCTTTGTAGGTTTTCAGAAGATTATTTATCTTCTCTGGGCAAAACAATCGGTAAGTGAAGTGTGCGGGTTTCAGAAATGGGCTGTTGCCCAGGAGTTTTAGGAGGAGAAGTATTAAAGATGATGTAATAAGCCAGAGAAAGGTGAAGTGTTGCGTATCTGAGTGCTCCCTGGCTTTGTCTGCTCCTGTTTGCTCAGGCAGCTGACAGCTGTAATTGAGTACAAAAATGAGTCGGAGTCCTTGGTTTAATATTTCCAAGTTAGGAGTTCATTTTTATTGTCAGGTGTTTGGGTTTGGTGGTTCCTAAACAGTCAGAAAGTGGCACAAGCTAGAAGATCAGTGCACGGAGGTGCTGGAGCCGAGTGTTGTTGGCAGAGCAGTTAAGGATCACAAGAAGTCAACTTCATGTGATGCCTTTAAAGGCACCGTGTCAAGCCTGCCTTAAGTCAGCGTTTCTTGTTTTGGTGCTGTTTTACAAAAGCAGTAGAGCTACAAAGCTCTCAACACGTGAGGCCAGAATGAAAGAAGAGCATTTTTGTAGCTTGGCCGAGATAGGACTGAAAGGAATCCGTTAAATCTAGCAGCGTTGGAAGGAAATGGAGGAGAGTGCTCTGAGGTGTTCAGCTTGCCCCGCGAGGTGACACTGAAATACCAGATCGATGGGGGTTTTTTCAGTCAGGTTTGTACTGTTGACTAGAAAGAAACTAGACTAGAAAGAAAACTCTTCAAAGCAACCTAGTGGTGCCTCATCCGTTGCCTTGAATGTTCAGACCGCAGCAGACAAAGAGTGGAGAAGATGATCTAAGAATGGATCCTACTGTCACCAGGGGACGCCTGGCAGATGATGGTGGTGTTCTTTCGTCGGTGGTGTTTGGTGTAGCTCAAAACAGCTTTTATCCTGTTAACGCTACGCTTCAGGAAGCCAGTCAGGTGGCCGTATTAAACTTTATACCTTGGCAGGATTGCTGAAATGATTTCAAAAATAAAACAACTTCTAATACACGAACATTCGTGTCAGGAAAGCAGCAAAGGTTCTGGAAGGAACCCGCGCTGTTTAGTTTTCCTCTGCAGTCTGTTCTCCATCCCAGGATGAAAGAAACACCCTCAGCTATTCACTTGGCCATCTCATTGCAGGTAACCTGGTGCGAGTCGTACCTCATGGACTGCTGGTGTTCTTCCCGTCGTATCCTGTCATGGATAAGAGCCTGGAATACTGGAGGGTATGTTAATTGCTCTGCCTTTATTAGGTGGTTTGGTCACACGCATCGGTTCGTAGTCAAGCTGTCTAACCACGCTCATTAAAAGTTCTTTGTTAATAGTAAATTATAAAACCCAGAAAGTAAAAACCCAGCTCAGGCTTCTTTTACTTTGATCACAATCCACTGAAACCAAACCCAAAAGAATCTTAATACATCATCTCATCTGATCTCAGAGTTCATCTGAAGTTCACCAGGCTTCTCTTTATTAAACCTCCAACCTACAGCTGGTCTAAGTGTTTCAACTTCTAGGGGGAGAACCCCCCAATGTGAGCATTTCTTTTTCATTTATAACTGTTGCAGCTGTAACTTTTGTAAGAGCTGGGCTGGTGATATGAGTGTCCCTAGTGAGACCTGGTGGAACCATTCTGGTTTAAATGCTTCTCCTCCTTAAAAGCGAAGGCTGGGACACGGCAGAGGGGCTGTCTGGGAGGGGGGCGTTGGGATCTTGCTGCTAAGAAAGAAAAGAAGTGGATCTCGTGTCTGCACCGTGTCTGAGCCGCAGCAGCTGCAGCCACTGGTGGTAGGATTGCACCTCTCTGCTTCTCTCGCTCCTGTCTTGGGCAAGAGAGGAGCAGACTGTCAGGGGAGGTCTGTGGTGACCGCTCCAAGTCTGCGGTGACCCCTCCCGAGCGTTTCCTTTCTTGCGGGCACTTGTGGCACGTGCGTATTTTCGTGTGGCCATTTCTGACACGTTCGTTGTGCGTTTAACAGGAGCACGATTTTGCTAAAAGAATAGAAGAAGTGAAGCCAATGTTTGTGGAACCCAGGAACAAAGGGAGCTTTGCCGAGGTTGGGTATTTGCATTACGTACCTGTAACGCGTTCGGAAACTGGTTTTATGTTTAAACACCCTCTCTGAGATTTGTTTGGGTATGGAACACCCAGATTTTCTCCTAGGATAAAGTTAAAACTGCTTGCTTCTTTGAAGTACAGTTCTATGGATCCTCCCCTCACTCTTGCAGCCAGTTGTGCAGGGCACGGTCTTTGTTTGCGACCCGGTGGTGTGACAGCGGCTGACATCCGAAGGCACTGAGTGATGGAGGTGGTAGAAAGCTGTCACTGCAGTACTCAGCAGCTTTTAATGGTCTACTGGACGTTTTCTGCCAGCTTGTCATGCTTTGGATGTTAAGGAATTGTGCAGTGTCATCTTGTTTATTTATAGCTGCTCTGCTTGCTTCTTAGAGTAAATAATATCCTTGAATTGCTCCCCTGTTTGCTCATTTTACTCGAAGATCTGGAAAAACACAAGACAGCCCATGTTTTATCTTCTCAGCAGAAATATCTGGCATTAATCTTGTACTTACCCAGATATATTCTAGATTTCCCAGCAGCTTAAGGATTTTGCAAAGCAAACGGCTTCTCACGTTTGCAAACAGCAAAGGAAACTGTAGTAAGCCAAATTAATTGTATTTTAGATCTTTGTGTACAAGTCAAATTTAGTTAGTACAGCTTTCTACTTAGGCATATACAGAGGATAATACTGCTCCTGCTCTTGCTTCAACTAGTTTATCTTTTAGGTAATGGATGCCTACTATGATAAAGTTGTCTGTCCAAAGTCCAACGGAGCTGCTTTTCTGGCAGTGTGTCGGGGCAAGGTAACGTAGCTGAGAATGTGTTTCATCCGAGATCAAATGATATCGTTGATGGGGGGGAAAAACCCCATCATTCTGGATTTCGGGACGTTTCTGTTAGTTGTCTGTAATTACACGTGGGGAAAAAACTCCACAACGCAACAAGAAATAGGATGCCCTGAAGCCTTGACAGAATTCTGTCAAGTTTACATGTGCCTCATTGCTGGCTTTACTCAAGGGAGACACCTTTGAGTTCATCACAGGGGATGAGCACCACACTTACATCTCCTGTTGGCTGCTCACCAAGAACTCAACCCATTAAATATAAGAACGACTGTTTTGGAGGAGAACTAAGGGAAACATTTGTAATCAAACGTATTAGAACACCGATTTAAACCCAAAAGTATTGCTTAGCTTTAAAAAAAAATCTCCATTCATCTCGGGTTGCCTGGAGAGACACATTTAGTGGCCTTTCATTTATGTTTTCCATAAATGGCTTTATGGTTATCACTGGAAGCGTTCACAAAATCATAAATGACTTTTGGAGCCTTTTTGCTGTTGCTTCCTGTGTACCAAGACTCAGCTTCTACTGAACCTTTGGTCCCAGCCTCCTAAGTGGCTGTTGGATCAGAGAAGAAAAGACGTACCTCCCTTGGGGTGGGACTCTCGTCTGAATGCCCCTGTCCTTCCAGCAACAGGAAGAAGAGAGGCTGGGGAGAGGTCGCGCTTTGCAGTAATGTGAGGTTGAGGGACAGATGGTTTAGTCTGTTGTGGTCACGGGGTTAAAAGTGCAACTGCAAAACTGGAAGTATTTGAGGAGATTGACCCAAAGAGGCATGGTGTCAAAAGCTCTAAAATACCTCTCTTCTCTCAGCTTGCTGGTAGCTTTCCATTCTTGCTTTGAAAGGATTTCTCTGTGTTCTTGAGAACAATTCAGGCTGTGGAAGGTTTAAATAGAGGTGTTGACTGGCATTTAAGATGCCTTCTGAATACAGCTTACCCAGGAATAAGACAAACACATTAATGGTGTTAGCTGACGTATGCTTTGTCCAGAGCCTCCTAGAGCAAGAATGGAAGTTGAAAGTGGTGATAATAAAAGCAAAAAAAAAAAAAAATCTACTTTAAACTACTCGTATTCAAAAACTACACTTGGCCAGGGATTTAATTTAATGGAGAAAAAAGGCCAGGAACTGCTGAATTGCTCTGAAATGTCACTTCAAGTCCTTTTGATAATGGAAAACACTCTCCCTTCAGGCCAGCGAAGGCTTGGACTTTGCAGACATAAATGGACGAGGGGTCATCATTACTGGCCTTCCATTTCCTCCTCGTATGGAGCCCAGAGTCGTTCTGAAGATGCAGTTCCTGGATGAAATGAGAAGAAGCGGTGCAGGTGCACAGGTAACACCGGGCAGCTTCTCACTGTTGGCTGTTTGCAGGTCCATCTCGTCGTTTCTCCTCCCTCTTGTTTCTGTGGATTTTGGCTTTTCTTATCTTAGGGGACCAGGAATATCAAAAAGTCAACCAGCTTTTGGAGTTTGTCACAAACAGAGTCACCTTTTTCTTTTAATAATGTTAAAGGTTCCAGATTCTGTCTCGGGTGACATGGCCTCAATCATACATAGGCTCAAAAAAAATCATGAAAATAAAGTTTCAGCCCAAAACTCTTTGTATGCATGTTATCTCTGTGTCTTTCCGAAGGGATTATTTCATCCAGAGAGGGAGGGGGGCAGAAGAATTGCCTGTGCTGACTGGCTTGGGGGTTTTCCTTTGGGGGGTGGGTGTAGTTTTGTGTTTTGTTTTGCTTTGTAGTTTGGGTTTTTTTTTTCCTATTGCTTCAGGCATGAGAATGAATGACACTCCCAATTCAGTTTATTGTCCTGCAGGATAGTTAGTAGGTCTTAAATAATGCGATGATTCTCTTGCCCTGTTAGGGCTGTGTGCACCACATACCACATGAGCTTACTCTGCAGTTGTCCGTGCGCTCGAGTCAACCTCTCTTTGGTTTTCCTTGACTTTCAGCCATCTATCGGTAGATCTCGTGGGATACTTTTTAATTATTATTTTTTTAGAAAGAAATAGTGACTGTAGAGCACGGAGAATACATTTTACCCAGTGAATAATGTTAATTCTCCCCCCCCACCCCACCTATTGCAGTATTTATCTGGGCGAGAGTGGTACAGCCAGCAAGCTTCCCGAGCTGTCAACCAGGCCATTGGCAGGGTCATCAGACATCGCCAAGACTACGGTGCCATCTTCCTCTGTGACCACCGGTGAGTCCTTGCCTCTAGAACATAGACACCAACACCTCTATGTCCCAACACGGGCATGGGGCTTTTGGATGTAAATGTGCCGATATCAACCGTAGCCTTCTGCAACCAGTATCGAGTAATTAAATTGGTTTATAGAACAGGTTTTGTCAATATCGCGGTGCTTTGAGAAGGTGACCAGATTGTTATCTCCTGCTCCCCAAATATACCGTATTGCATTAATGCTATTAATGCAAAGAAAGCCAATTTGCTGAATTTGTAATGCTGCTGGGAATTACGTGACGATAACTTCACGGGTTTGTGTTTTCTCCGTCTCCTCTCTGAGGACGAAGGCACCAGCACTGCGGTTTTTTGAGAGGAGGGTGAATATGAGGAAAGAATACGTTACTAAAACAACATCACCTATAATAATACAGTTTATTAATATTATATTGCATCAATATCCATTAATACAATGTGTGTGTAGTAGGCAGCAAGGGTTTAATTGTTGGCCTTCAATGCTGAGGCTCGACTGGGGACGGTGAGCACGTCCCATTGCAGCACCACGGTTACTATTGCACAGTTGAAGACTTTTATGGATGAAAGATAAGAACCGCTGATTGCATGGTATCAACAAAACCTCCTTCTCCTGGCTGAAGACAACCCCATTGTATTTACCGCACCGTTACCACCTTTTGTTGTCTTGCTGCTCCTCCCTTTGTCCTTTGGGACCCTGGTCTGGCATTAGTTTGATTGACACAGGCCAACCTGGGAAATAATTCTCTCCTTTTCCAATCGTGCCCAGGTTCACCACTGGTGACGTCAGAGGCAAACTGCCATCCTGGGTCCGCCCTTACGTGAACGTTTATGACAACTTTGGGCACGCAGTCAGAAGCGTCTCCCTCTTCTTCCGCGTCGCCCAAGAAATTGTAAGTGTCTTGAAAATTTCTTGGGGTTTTTTGTTGGTTTTGGGTATTAGTTTTGTTTGGGGATTTTTTTTTTTTTAATTTTTTATTTTTGATAGCATTGGAAAGCAGTAATACTAAAGCAGGTGAGAACCACTTGTCTTGTCACTTCTGAACATGGGAAGCTTTACAGGAAAGATGTGCCTCATCATTCTGCAGGAGTGAGCTGGGACAGGATGTGTTGTCATGCTGGGCAACTCATCAGGTTAGATCACAAAAATAACTTCCTTTTCCAGTTCCTTCTAAGTAAACACAGCTTTCGTTGGGTGGTAGGCACATACTGGAACAGATGTTAGCATCAGAAAGCTCAGGAGGGTGGAAGAATCAGTCAGACCCTTGCATTTAAATCTGCACTGGTCTGAAGAGTGAGACAAACCCATCTCTTATTAGAGTTCATCACTGGGTCATCTTTACTAATCTAGCTTCTCTTTCAGCATTAGGCTTTTTTTTTTTTCCTCAGTAATAATTTCTTGATTTTAAAAAACAGTATTGTAAAAATGCTTTCTAATTGACTGGAGAATGTCATAGCAAGAAGTGGGCTGGAAGCCAGAGAGGGGAATTCTTCATGCCCCAAACGGCGATTAAGATGAAAATAAACACAATTTTACATGCAGGTTTGGATGGCTTCCTGGAAGATGCTTTAGCCAAATACAAGTTGTTCGAAAAATAAGTTACAGATGGATGTTACTGGATGATGACTTGATGATCTTTTCTGGTCATAAATGGGAGTTTCATGGTAAATAAGATTCACAAGTCAGTGTGCTTTGGCAGAAGGAGCTGTGTTAGGAAGCAACTGTCTGAGGAAGGAGTGTTGTGACCTTTTTTCCTGTCACGCAGGTCACTTAGTGCCAAGCCTGCTTACTACACTTGATCTACCCATGTCACTTCCCAGGTATTGGACAGGTTTGCTCTTTTTTTAAGCACATAAATCCAGAAAGCTTAACCGTCCGTCACAGGGTTATTTGGGAAAAAGAAGATTTCTGTGGGTTGCTGCTGAGATTTTTGGTTGCAAAGGAAGTGGAGTGGAAGAGTAGCTTCTGCCTACTGTAATGTGTTGTAACCTGCTTGCAGATGCCCCCACCCCTGCCACAGTGTCCTTCTGGCTCCGCTGGATCCCTGCATGAAACCAGTACAACACCATCTACCTCTGAGCAGATCCAACCCCTGAAAAAAGCCAAGAACTTGGATGATCATGTTCCCAGTTTGAAGAGGAAAAGAAAAGGTAGGTCTGGGTCCTCACAGGTAGGTGGTTTTTCTTTTAAGCTGAACCAAACAAGGAGGAGCAAGAGACTAGAAGCTGGAATGGGAGCGAAGGCAAGGGAGAGCTCAAAGACCAAAGTAAAGGATCAGAAGGCACACAGCTCGGCATTAGAAAATGGGGGAACCAGTTGCAATACAGAGCAAAAATGGGGCCCAAAAGTGTCCTGCAGAACAGCCTCTCTTCAGTGGTGCCCTGGGATAGGATAAGGGGCAATGGGCACAAACTGGGACACAGGAAGTCCAGCCTCAACGTGAGGAGAAAATTCTTTGGTATGAAGGTGACAGAGCCTGTGCCAGGCTGCCCAGAGAGGCTGTGGAGTCTCCTTCTCTGGAGAGATTCCCAACCCTCCTGGATCTGTTCCTGTGTGGGCTGCCCTGGGTGACCCTGCTCTGGCAGGGGGGCTGGACTCAACGATCTCCAGAGGTCCCTCCCAACCCCCACCATCCTGTGATCCTCTGAACAGGAGGAGTTTGTGGTATATCTTAGTTTGAAAAATAAGAGCTGAAGTCTGTTTCTGAGTAGCACTGACTCTCATATGTCCTCCTTCCATCCTGCAGTGTAAATGATTCTTACAGAGAAATCTAAGAAAACAGAAAGAGGGCAGGACCTTGGAACAAAGCAGTGCTATAAAATGTGTGGTTAGCTAATGCCACAGAAGGAAGTGTTTCTCCTGTTGGATATTCTTTCAGAAGGTTCTCCTGTAGCTTGCTTGCCGTTTCGGAACAGAACGAAGCTGTGTTTAAAAGCATGGTTCCAAAACGGTTATGAGTGAGCACAAGAGTGATTTCACGTTGCACTTAAGCCAGTGCGACTGCAGGTTGCCTCTGAGAAGGATTACTCTGGCCACTGCTCTTTTTGCTTCCTCAATTTCCAACCATGCGCTTATTGTGCACCATCCCCTGATTTGGGTCCACCTACTGTGCAAGTGCAGAGCCCACAGATGACCTTGAACCACTTTACCTCTCATCCACGTGACTGGAGGATCCATCTCCTGGGGTGGGCTGGAATGTGGGGCTGGAGGTAAAAGGAAGAAGCTGCGTTGCCTCTCCTAGTTCAGCTTTTCAGTTGCGTTGCACTTGCTGGAACATCAAACCCACACCCGCGGGCATAGCTTTGGTCCAAGGGTTCCTTGTACCGGCTTAGATCTGTAGTGCATTATACTTCCCTTCTTCTTAGGATAGTGACTTCTCATTGTGACCGTTGAAGTAATTTCCCAGAACAATGGCAGTATATTTGGAAGAGAATAGAATTGAGAAGTAGCAGGCTGATGCAGATTTCACACTCCTACAGCTCTAAAGCCTTGAATCTAAACCCAGATATACCTGGAGCCTGGGTCCTGGGAATGTGTATTCTTGGGACCTGAGAGTGACGTGTCTTACAGATATCGATGCTGTGAGAACTGGAGGCTTCAAATTAATAAATCCTATTCCATTCCAGAATCTCTTAAAAACAGAAACTGAGTTTTGGGGAAATCCAGAAAGCTGAAGGAGTTAAACACAGATAGCTTTTGCAGTAAGACTATTTTTTTTTCCCATCGATCCAAAGCCATTTTGAGGTTAAATGTCACCACTACTTAAGGCAGACTTTGAGACAAGTCCACCAGGTTGTGATAACAAATGCTTGAGCAACTTTGGGAGTGGTTAAGCAAAGCAGCCGTCTTACTGAGTCATATAATGCAATTTTGGAAGACGTGGAAGATTAAATAGACCAGCGCATCTTTGTGGATGGCTGCGTAAGATTTTGAGCTATTACTAGTTCAAAGAGAATGCAAGAGATGATGTGGAATGTTAATCTCTCATCTGTACTACACTGTGATGCCAGGAAATGAAGATGGAGCATCCAGCCTATGCATGGAGTATGAACAAGAGCTCACCTCCCCCAGAAGACAATGCGTTGGACTCCTGGATGCGTTGGAGCGCAACGAGAAGGGCAATGAAGATGCAGAGGGGGAAAGTGACTTGTCGGGAGAGGAAAAGGTAATGGCAGTGGTGTAGCAAAGTACCTGCTTATGAGTAAAACTTGTAGGCTCTAGAGCATCGTGAGTTTGGCGTTGATTTAAGAGTACCGGTTAAACTCTCTGCCAAGAAAATCTCCCTGTAATTGGCGCTGATCTGCAAGTTCTCCTAATGAAGCATCGACAAAGTTTCTTCCGTGCGGTTCGTTTTCGTTCCCCTCGGATTGGTATTTTTAATACACCAGGGACAGGCTGTGTTCTCCTTGCTTTCCCAGGATCCCTGTTTGCACTTGTTGGTGGAGTAGCTCCCTTACTTGGCTGCCAGCAGCAGGAGTATTTTTCTGCTGGTTTGCAGCTTGGCCGATGAGTAGTGCGGGGACTCCAGGAACACCTATTGCAACATACCAAAGTGCTTGGATTAGGAGAAGAATGCCTGAGGGAGGGTGTGGAGGTGCAGGGAGTGTCTGGGGAATATCTAAGGTGGCCTAGGGAAGATGGATGAAGACATCTACAAAACAGAAGGAATGTACGAGCTTGGAGAAGCAGGCAAAGCTAGAGAATATGTAACTTGAGTGCAGCTAGATGAGAAATTGGCTCCAACCCCCATGGGCTGCCACAGCGTAGACACCAGAACTTATTCTTTGGAAGACCTGGCCCATCTCCAGGGACTTAGTAACCCAGCTACAGTATCTTGTTAACACAGCTGCACTGCTTTTGGTGTAGATCAGCGTTTCCTTAGGTCAGATAAGCTGATGGTCCCAGTGGCTCAGCAGTGAGTCAGCTCCTGACAGCTGCCTATATTCGGTGTTACTGCTCATCTGTGGCTTGCAGAGAGCGGTGGGGCCGACCTGAATGGGTGAGCTCTGGCACCAGAGGTCTGGGGAGTGTAGTCCTGAGACATGCTGAGACTGATAACGGGGTTGGTTTGCTTTCCTGTCTTTCTTCACCATCCTCATAATATCTGTGTTACTGTTTTCTTTTATCAAGGTTGTACTGTGCCCTTGTTCCCTAAATAATGGAAATTGTAGCTGCTGTCGTTCTGAAACAGTTTGTTTGGGGTGAGAAGCAACAGGAGAAGCCTTTGTCATCTCAAAATCAAAAAGAAATAGTCTTTCAATCCATTTAAAGAATGATTTGACAGTTCCCCTTAATCGGTTCTCCTTGTGACATGTGTCTTATGGAAACTAGTCTTCCAGAAACCTCATTCCTTCTGGATCATGCTATTCAAAGTGGTACCTTTACATGGTCCAGGAGTAAGAATTTGGTTTTGATTGTTTTTCTGACTTACTGCAGGAATCATAAGTCACAGAATGGTGGGGGTTGGGAGGGACCTCTGGAGATCACCTGGTGCCACCCCCCTGCCAGAGCAGGGTCACCCCGGGCAGCCCACACAGGAACAGGTCCAGGCAGGTTTGGAATCTCTCCAGAGCAGGAGACTCCACAACCTCCCTGGGCAGCCTGGCACAGGCTCCATCACCCTCACACCAAACAACTTGCTCCTCATGTTGAGGTGGAACCTCCTGGGTTCCAGTTGGTGCCCGGTGCCCCTCGTCCTGTGGCTGGGCACCGCTGACCAGAGCCTGGCTCCTTCTGCTTGACCCCCACCCTGCAGAGATTTGGAAACATTGCTCAGCTCCCCTCTCAGGCTGC
>JAAGNO010022529.1:3506-20910 GCA_033439905.1 Ceryle rudis
GGGACCTCTAGAGGTCGTGTAGTCCAACCCCCCACCCCCACCCCTTCTTTTAATGCTACGGCGACCACCGACACCTACACACCCGGTTACACTCTTTCCCTCCACGACCCTCTTCCGATCCATGTTAATAGACAACAGCCTTCATCAGCCTATTGAAAGTAATATATTATTGTGTAATTTTATATATTACTTTCAATAGGCTGAGGAAGGCTGTTGTCTATTAACATATTTGTAATGCATCCCTTTTCAAATTCAGTGGACACCTCTTGCTGTATGAAGCAGCCTTCCTTCATCTGCCAAACTATTTTGTTCACCTTTAAAGAAGCAACATCCACAATGAATTTTTTTTTTTATTTTCACAATTTAGTGGCTCCAAAGATATACAATCTTATTGTCTTAGGCATGTGTTTTTTGTGTCATTTTGCTGACGAGAAGCCCACCAGAACTTTGCATCTTCAGACACTGATGAAAGGGAAAAGATCTGGGGCCATTTGAGTGTTCTGGAGTTCAGAATTACAACGTCATAAGGAAAAAGCATTTCCACATGGCAAGGACCTGCAGTCCTACTCACAGATTTCCTACTGAGATATATTTAAAAGCCTTCAGAGTGCTCCATGAACTTCAAATTTCAGCTGACCTACATCTTTGCATTATTGCCCTTGATCTTTTAAAAGCTTCCAATTCCCTTTTATAATGAAACCACACCAAACTTCCTATGACATATCCATTCCTTTCAGAAAGCTGCATAAATTAAAATATGCAGCAGCAGCCTGGTAAATTCAAGTGAGATCAAACATACTTTGGAAATTATTTAAGTCATTTTGTAGAAATCAATGGAAGAAGCTCATGTCAGGCAAACATGAAAAAGTATTGTGTGCTGTAGGATTCCTTCAGGTGCTTAGGTATTTGACAAACACTCTGAAATAATTTAAAAAATCAATACCGTTACACTATCAACATGTTTTGCATGGAGTTCTTCGTTAAAATTATACACAGGTATTCAGCCATTCATGGTCTGATAATCTATTATTTCGAGTTCAATATGATTCGTCTCCCTTTGTAAAAGACCTAAGAAAGCCTATTCCTTTACATTCTGTATTTTCACCAGAGTTTACTGTTTATGCAGCCTGGTCACAGTTGGGTATAATATATCTATGTGTCAGAAATTGGAACAGGCAGTAGACATTATAGATGAATTGCTAGGAAATTACCCCAAGTGTGCTGACTTCCCAGATTCCTTCAAATGACTTAACAGGCTTGACATGGCAGCTCAGTGTTCAGTTTGCTTAGGGGAGTTTAGGAGAATCAGCGCTTCCAATCCATTGCTAAGGTTTGGGTTTTTCACATTTACATACCAATAAGGAGCTTAGGGAAACTGTAACTGGCAAAGAAAAACACTTAAGTCAGTGTTTAAGTTCATTTGTAGAATTCAGATTAAAAGCCTTTATTCTTCTAAGAAAACGAGATGGGCAGATCATATTATTATTGCTGAATTGTTGATAAGCAGCATCACCTTTGATCTGAAAGGCTCTGGGTTCAGGGCAGCACCGGCAGTAGCAGACACGCTCATTCTTGATGAGACAATGAAGTGTGTAAGGGTGACAGGCTTTATGGCAAAAGGCATCGCATACCTTCCATAAATCACTCATTTGTGTAGTTCTGGATGGTATAATTCTGTGACCTATGAAATTAAAAGCAGAAACCTTGATTTTCTCTTTATAGCTCCTTGCATCTTCTGGGAGAGAGAATGACTGTCAGGCTCTCGTCGCTACATGAAACTAAAGGCATTTTGCAAGCCTAGCATCATACTGCTGAGGTTAGGGAATTCCCCTCTAATGAAACACATTGTGGTCTAGCATCTGGGAACGTACATATACAGCTATGAGGTGGGTACTATAAAATAAATGCTCTTCTTTATGTTAAATTTACCCTCACTACATTTTCTGCTATTGTTTCACAGATGCTTTAAATTAGAAAAAAAAAAAAAAAAGAAAAATAATGAAGCAAGCAAATGTTGTTTTGATACAGTGAGTGATGGCAAAATGGCCTCCAACTAGATTCTTCTAATTTGGAAATAATCAAACTTAAGGTGTGTCAAACTATTTGTTAATGCTACAACTGAAATGTTATTCATGTTGTTAGAGCTTGGCTGATTTCCAAAACAACAGTAGTCTAAAAATAGAAGAGTAGTAACAGAACTGAAAATTACTGAAAAAATGTACCACATTAGATAGACTGCTGAAGATACCAGGAGGTAATTGGTTTGACTATACCAATGTCCTTTTCTTACTATGATATAACTATACAGCAATTAGGTTATTCTTGTAAATGGCAGGGTGACTACAGCTGTAAAAAGACATCACTGCCATCTTCTGGTAATAGTTCCTTTGGCTTGCCAGCATGTAGCTTTTTATTTATTTATTTCTCTTTTTACAGAACACTACACGGGCAAGCAGGGTTTTTTGTTTACAAGATCAGGGAAATGTAAGCATTGTGCTTTAACATCTGGAATATGTTTTGATTGATAATTTTATGCTGCTCCAAAATTTCTGAATGGCTTATATGACTTCTACTGGTCAAACATTCTTGAGATTGATTTTCCTTTGAGATTGTAGTTGCCATAAAGCCAGAAATGTGAATTTAATAGCATAATCTTACTTTATACTTCTATCTGAAACTGTAAGATACATAATGGTTGAATGTATGGAAAGAGAAACACTATGAGAGATTTAATGAAGATCAGGTTCAACTGAATGTCAGTGATGCTTGTAGGATCATCCCCGTTTATATTTGCTGAGGATCTAAATCTCCTAAACAAGCTACAATTATGTATTTGTTTGCGTGACAAAAATCTGCTTTCTGCTTCCTCCAGACCCTTTGGTGCCTCAGCCTTACTGCTGATAACCTGGGGGATCCCGTTTATTGCTAATCATCAAACAGAAACATAATAGCAGCGGTCTCTCTTGCTCCAGGACATGTAGCTTGATTTGTGACATGATCCTTACTCATATTTAACATCAGACATCGCTTCTACTAATAACCAATACCACTGCCACTAACAATTAATTCCAATCTTACTTGGTGGTGTATTAGGAATGTCCCCTCCTGGGGAGTAGGAAATCACCCTGAGTATCAAGGGAACTTATGGCATGTAACGTAGTTGCTTTATAAAATGCAACACCCGTTCCCCTAAATATCTGTTTGGAAAACACTTGTTCTATCATTTCCTTAGATGCCAATTTAGAAAATAAATATTATTTTTTTCACACTCAAAAACCTGATAGTTACTCAGTTTGTCATAATTTAATAACTATATACGTATTTTTGGGTGCAAACATAGACACAGGGCAGAAGAATGCAGTCTGGTTTTGAACACTGTTTCACGTATGTGAAATGTCATGTCCACACACAGGAACAGTGGAATATTTCAGGTCATCTTTTCCATGCAAATAAACTAGAAGTTTCCAGTGTAATGAAAAGCTTGGCAGTCCAAACTGAGGTAGCCAGGGACTTTGAAGGTTCAATGGGATCTCCAGGAGGCACTAAACACCCCGGCATTTTGACCTTTCTAAAGTAGGCAGTGGGGAGGAGAACTTGCTGGCCTTGCTGGGCACACAGTAAAGGCAGCTTGAGGGTTTCCATTCATTCCTGAAATCACCGTGGCAGGGGAATGATGACTTACTCTTGAAGTATGGGTGGTTCTTCAGTTTCCTTGTTTTTTTGCTTATTGCTTTGCACCCTGTTAGAAAAAACTGTCCCAAACGTGTCTACGTGGGCAAAAAGTCCCTTTTATGTAGGTGGTGCTGTAATGAGTGGTATCATCTGATGCTGGTTATTGCAGTAACCCAGCATTTGGTCCAGCTTGATGGGACAGTTCTCAGGGCCTTTCGGAGCTGGGGTTCAGATCTGCTGGCTGTGAAGCAGTCTTTGTTTCTGGCCCCTTCTCAACACACTGTAAAACAGGGTGAGCATATGCGGCAGATCCTGCCAAGGCACCCCCTTATGTGAGCTGGCTTCCTCCTTGCTGAGCTGCAACCCCAGCACCAACATCTCTGCTTGACTGGTTTTTCAGAAGGTAAAATATATTTCCCTTGTACTTTTCCTGTATTTGCAAGCCCAGCCTTGATTTGCAGTCTATATTTTCAAGCATAAATCTTCCATTCAAGTACTCGCAGCCACTGTTAAGAGTCATATCACTCTTGGAGATATTTCCCTTTCAAAGCAGCCAGCCTGTCTTTAGATGAAGAGATCTGAGATGGTAAATTTTTCAGAATCATTTCTTATTGGAAACAGAGCTCTTCTCCATAAACGCAGGAGCCAACCACCTTTAAATCCAGAGCTGGATAGTAGGTTTTCACTGTCCATTCATGCCAGTGACAGATGCCTGGCAATCGGGAGCTGCTTGTCAGCTCCCAGACAGGAGGCACGGAACGTACACTTCTGTTAAAAGAGCAGAGAGGCTGTTGGTTAACACACAAGCTTTTACAATGAAGTTGGCACATGCTTTCGTCCAACATCACTCAAAACCTTTTACACCGCGGCGTACTCCCCAGCTGCGAGCCAGCTGGTGATTGTGAGGGAGGAAGAACCGAGGTATGGTAAAATACTTCTCGTTGTAAGCGATTTTGCAGCGAGGTAGTTGCAGCTTTTAAGAGCACTCGTAAAGCACACATCTCTTTCCCTTACCTGCTGGGGGTTTTTTTGTTCATTTTATCAGCCCATTGCTGATTCGGCGATTTGTGGTTTGTTAGTGTACAGGGAGTTGCTGAACACTAATCTAAAAGCAAATGGAATAAAGACATGCAATGAAAGGATTACAGAATGGGTTTCCTTTTGCTGTTCATGCATCCAGGCTAGTACTGATTTCCAGGGCTTCCATGAGACCAGAGCACATGCCATGAGAACTGTCTGATCATTTAGCCATAAATAGTGTAATATTAAAAGCAAATCCATTCCCATCAGTCAACCCTTCAGAAATAACTTGCTGGGTGTAGTAGGTTCCTATGCAAACCTGAGTGCTTTTGAAAAAACATCCAAAACTCAAAGGAAACTCAAAGAAAAAAAAAAAAAATTTCTTTCAAAATTCAGTCTAGTCTTGAAGTTTGCAATAATTTCTCCACCACAAAATGCATCACACAACAATCAATAGCAGAGTTGTAGGGGGAAGAACCTGTAGTATGGAAAAATCTAATAGAAAACTAATGGGAGAAATACTGGAAGGTCCCCGATTCCTGGATTTTTGCTGGTTTAGCAGCCTTTATCAAGAAAAATGAACAGAAAATTATGGAACTGTGACACATACAGAACTATGTAGCGATTACACCTTAATGTCATTTACTTTAGTCCTTTCTCCACAGTTCTTTTTGTAATCTTTTCTATATCTGTACTCTACTTAGAAGTTGAACTGGATGGTAGCACATTCCCAGGCGGTCTTAAAGAACTGCAGTATTTCGTTTTATCATATTGACTTTAATAACTCATTAAAATGTCATCTTCCTCCAGTGGTCTTCTCTTTGCAACCAGTCCTAGTAGCCTGGCAGCTAAAATAGTGCATAGGAGTACCAACATTTCTGGTACTCCTAGTTATTAATCAATGAAAGCAGCACTTGTACCTATACAGTTATTAGAGCCTCGGTGTCTGACAGAGACTGACAGCAGTTAAATTAATGTGGGTTGGTAATGGTAGCAGACAACTTTTATTTGTAATTTATTTCCATGCTATGTTAGCTTTATTTCAAAGATAAGGGTGAAATGCTGTTTTGTCGCTTGTTTTGCTGATTCTTCTGGTTTTCCTCACAATTTTCAGGGGGAGAAATCATAAGAATTGGCATATATACTATTGGAATAGTCACATATTACATTTGCTTTTAAAAGAATCACGAAGGGAGAAAACTAAAGGAATGAGGAGGTCTTAATGGTTCTGGTTCCATATTATCAAAACCATTTTAAGATTGTTAGCAATTCTGAAATAAGGACTCTCAACTTTATTTGTGAGCCAGATAACTAGGTTAGGTGAACCATCCTAACACCAGTCTAGAATTTCTTTGCTTCCTTTCTGTACTTTTTTTCCCTTTCCTGGTTAATTGATACATGTCAGTGCGATGCAGGACATGGACTAATGCCCAGAGTGGCTGTCCTTCTGTATCTCAGTCCAAAACTGCATTTATGAGCTTCCTCGTATAGTAGCTATGGGATTAGTTGTGTGCTTGAACTTAAAGTATTCTCTGTCTGGGTACCAGTTGGGGACCAGAGCTGGGTACAAATTTCTACAGGGCCTGGGAAGAATATGGAGACATTAGGGAGCCTGTGTGATGACAACTACTTCAGTGGTCTGCAGAGCTCCTTCTCCAGGTGACTGGTTTTCTTTTTTTCCTTTGTTTTATGTATTTTAAAACCTAAAAAAATTTGAGACATATCTCCTGTATCTACAAGCTAGTGGGATGAGAATTCTTGGGAACCAGCTGTGGTTTCCTGCAACTGAGAAGAATTCCTTTCTGGCTCTGGCAAGAATTGGAGGAGTCTGATAAAATCAGAGTACTGGGGCTTTCGTTCTCTCACAAAATATTATTCCATGATTAGTAGGATATTTTCCCTTTCATATATGTAATGATGCCAGCACCTTTCCAAACACTGCTCAAATCTGGCATGTATGATACAGCACTGCTCTACACAGCTGACTGTTAAGAGACATGATGTCAGCTTTAGTAATACCTTCCAACCGCATCATCTTGCTGCTTTTATATTCTGATTCCAGACTTCTGGAATTCCTCATCACCTACTAAAGCACAGTGTTCAAAGTGAAAAACCATTGATCATTTTTAATTGCTTGAGAGACCAGAAGTGACCCTTACTAATCACTGATGCCTTTAGTCACTATCATTGGACTAATTACAAGCTGATATTCTTGAACCTCTGAAAAATGCTGAATAATTGGAAGTAAAAATAATGCAGTGCAATGAAATTGAATCTTGAAATTGCTTGTTCTCCATAATGATCACAAGAAAATCTAATGATGTCAATAAATTTACACCGCTGTAAGGATACTTTTTGTAACAAATAGAAACCATAAAAGAAGTAAAAACCCCACTTTTTCCCTCCATTTTTTTCTGTAATTACAAGCCTTCTGGATTTTTTCAAATTAAAGTATCTTGTAAAGCTACTCGTTATAAATCTTTTATTTTAAAACGCATTTTAGTAATTCTGATGTTTATAGGAAAGACATAAAGATGCCAAGTCCCTTAGTACATATACTTGATTTTTTTTTTTCAACTTTTACAAACGTTAAGCAGATTTAGGAAGTGGAAAGTGACTACTGTTTGTTATGAACTGTATTCATAAATCTGCCTTGGATGGACTTAAAGTTGATATGAGTAAATGACTAATGGACTTGAATTATTGAACTGTTGCTTGCAGTTCATAAATAACACACTTTTCCTTAAAGCTGCCTATATTTTGTATTGCAAGCTTAGGGTCTAAAAGCTACTGCATCAAAATGAGTCTGAACTAAGAAGCTTTTTCAGAAGCTGCCAGAACAGGAGATGTCATGTAATAAAAAAGAAGCAGCATTTCTACGCCACAAGGAATAGGCACATTCCTTCTGACATGTTTATCTCTAAAATATGCTTCTACTGGAATTTACTATGTCACTTCCAGACTTGTTTCATAAGTTCAATGGAGTGGACAAAGAGTTTGCTTTCAAACAGTGTAGCTTGATAAGAATAGAAATGAATATTTCAAGAGATATGTCCCACTTATTGCGGGGCTCTTCTTTTAGAACTGAGTAAATCCTAATCAAACCTTGCGACACTCATTAAAGTTGGGAATGGCATGGAGGGATCAGTAGCCTCTCCACTAATAAAGAAGGAAGAATTTTTATTTCTATTTTTATTTTTTTTAGAAACCCATGGTATCAAAGACATTTGTAACCTACTTCTTCTTTGTTCAGATTTTATTTCTGGTGATGCAGATACATCTGTTACTAATTAAACTTGAATGTTGATAAAATAATGACTTAATAACTTAAACCTGCACTTAAAATAGTTATGTACGAAAACGTTGGAAGGCAGTATTATAGCTGCTTGTATATAGCCATCTCTGTAATCTTTTCAACTCTTTAATATATGTTTAAACAGCTGTTTGTTTTACAAAAGTGTTTTTCTTCCTGCTCCATGTTTGTTTCTAAAACCATTCTCTGAGTGGATGGGGTTATTTCTCAACATTTGTTGTTTGAGCTTTGATTAGTGAAAGAATTATTCTCTTTTAGATCTTCTTGTAAAATGTGAAAACAGTTCTTATAAAGGTGGCGCTGATGCTTTTGTTGATTCTATTTTAACTCCTGATAATTTCTGCAAGCTCTGAGCATAACTAGCTCCTGGGTGTGTAAACACCAGTATGTGTCTACGAGTGTTGACTTGATGAACAATTTTCAGTGAATAATCTTGCAAGGGACAGTTGCGTGAGCTTCATTCAAGAGGCAGGTTGCCACTGGACTCTACAAACAACATTTTTTGAAAGAGATGTACAAGAATGGCTGAGTTTACAACCAGTCTCTACAGCTATTATCTCCCTTGCTCTTCCATACATATACATCCATTCCAGATTTATTATCAACAACCTTCCCAAACATCATTATCTCCTCTTAGAGGTGATGAATCTTGAATGTTCTTGCACATATACCTCATTCGCTTTGTCTGGTACATTTTGTCACTCTGTCAGATAAAGAAATCAGATATTTTTGGCATGGCTTGATATTGCCATTTGAAGGCTCATGGTTCTGTTATCTTCTACTGCTCACATCCATTTTTCTTAGGAAATAACAAAATGCTTTCCGTTTGCTTCATCATCATCTCAAATATTAAGAGGCAGAGATTAGTGAATTTGTTTGAATATGTTTCTAAAAACTATCTTCAGTTTCCATTTAGCCATAGAGCTTTAGCTAAGGCACCATCTGCTGGTGGTTCTGACAGCAGCCACCACGAGAGTGAGATATCCATCACGGACAACTGCAAACATTTCCAGGTCTTTTGGGGTAGGATTCTTTCTGACTTAAGGGTCAAAGTAATATTTGGACATCGCTTACGATCTTTTTTTATGACTGAGCTCATGCAAGTGGCTCTGCCTATGGATAAAAATTCTCTTCTCGCAATAAGAAAAAAAATACTCTGAATGTTTTATGAGCTACTTAGCAAGTAGGTTTTGACAATTTTTACAGAATAGTCTTTTGTTAGAATAGTAATTGTAAATTTTCTTTAAAAATTGCAACATTCTGTAATGTGAGTCAATATTGCTCTTCTTTGTGTCTGAAGAAAAGAGAAACTATTTAATGAAACATTCCATTTCAAACTCCTTTTTAAAAGAAGGTTAATTTATTTTCCTTTTTCTTTCCAAACTTACTGTTATTACTTCATATACTTGATTTATTTAAATACAAAAATAAATATCTTTAAGCTTTGTTAACAAATTTTGACTGATTTGAAATTTTTTTCCTATCAGTGAGAGTTTTGTAACTTGACATTCTTGTCTCAGGTCAGAAGAAAAACAAGTATTAAAATCTTACAATGCTCTGCAGAAGAGAGAGTCTTGCCTCTGCCTGATTCCTCTTCTGCTTGGGAGGGCACTAAAATTGAACACCAGTACTTTCTAAATATAACAATATCTAAAGAGTATAGTGGTACCCAGAAGATGCTAGAGCCAGGAGGAGTCCTGTTTGCTCTCTCCAGTGTATTAACTGTTTTGCCACCCATAGGAAGATTAGGTCTTTTTGCATATGATTCCTCACAAAAGGTTAATCTGGATTTAGCATAGGAATTCAGAAACAAATGGTAAACAAATACACATATACAGAATGTAGAGCAATGAAAAGACACGGTCAAAAGCAATACTTATGATATGATGTTTGTAATAGCACTATTTGCTTTAATATTATTTTAAGTGTGATAAACTGCAGCAAAGTTTTCCATAAGAATCAGGTTATAGTGAGTCAGAATTCCAAGGAAAACAATTTTAGCATCAATGTTGAGCAGAAGTAAAAAATAGCAATCCCTTTTTTACACAGAAATTTATAAAATTCTTGTACTGGACAGAACAGAAAGCACTTAGTAGATAGGAGCCATTAACAAATGAAATACTGTGCTAGAATAGCTTGAGTGCTGGGATTCAGGATTAGACAAGAACTAATGAAAGCCAGGATCTTTGGCACTGCACCAAGCCCCAGTGACTCAGCTAGCAGCTAGGAAAATCAAGGGAGACAGCTAGAAGTGCATGGAGAAAATCTACCCTCCCAGCCTGCAGAAAATAAAAATAAACCAGGACTATTCTATGATAACTGCTCCAGTGTAGTGCCCTGCTTTCCACTCCATGGAGACCACGGTGCATAGAAATTGTTTATCTGGCTCCATATTTATTTCCCCTCATTGGCACATGTACTTAACCAATACAAATACCTGAAAGTGTTGACATGAATAGAATATTTCAGTCGGAAGGGACCTATGATGATCATCTAGTCCAATGATGTTTCCTACCCAGCAACTCTTCTTGGGTGCCTTCCCTTTGCTGTCATCAGTACTCTGCCAGATCTGCACCAAAGATGAAAGTCAAAGGATGCTACTCCTGCTTACCTGTTAACATTGTGAATGGTTTTAAGTGAAAGACAATTATGAAAGAAAGATTACTTTTCTTAGGAACTACTGCATAAGAGACCTGTATTTAAAAAAAAAAAAACAAAAAAAACCCCAAAAAAACACAGAAAAAAACAACCAAAAAAAAAACCAACCACAAACCAAACCAAAAGGAAAAAAAATATCCAAAAGAAAACAAAAAAACAAACCGAAACCAAACAAAAATAACAACAAACAAATCTATTTCCACCATTAACTTTTTCACACACTCAGAGATCCCCTGAAGACTGGAGGTACTTGTCCCGCAGTGATTCACTGGCACTGCTGCAGGGTAGGGCAGTGTGCTTTCAGGGAGAGAATGGTTGGAGAAATGCCATGAAGAAGCGTAATTCTTACTCACAGAGGTGAAATCTGTGCGCTGAGGTTCCCTTCTGATCAAGTGGACCAAATCAAAGCATTTTGGTCTGATGAACATGGAGTAATCCTTCCCATGGTGCACTTTAGCCCTATATTTTGTCAGAAAATTGGCACTGTTTACAAACGTGGGGCATTTGTGTCTCACTGCTGAAACTATAAAGTACTCAGTTAAACATATCCCAAACAATTCTTTTTGATTTTGGTCAAAATTCAGAGGACAGTTTGGTCTGTACAATCTTCGCCGTTTATATGGCTAAATTTTCTTCTGATATCTATCCTGCCCCCACCTCCTGCCCTCTTTCAGTTTTGCAACTGCTGGCCTGCTTTTCTTGAGTGAATAATGCAAGAAACTCAGTGGGAAGAAAACCAGATTTGTTAAAGCCTTTGTACATGTTTCTTTTTTTAAGTTTCCTGTTGGCTTAGGCACATTGTGTTCCTCTGTATCACATCCTTTTAGAGCCATATGTGGAAGCAATAAAGCGTATCCCTGCCTTCAAAGATACAGAGCATTTGTTTAGCTATCTGACTAAGGAAAATACTATGAACTCATTAACAAATATGGTTTTATGTGGTCACTTAATCATAGAGAGCAGGCTGCAGAGCAGAGCACAGGAAATATTAGTCAGCACAGGCAATGGATAACTGTGAGTTACTGATCTCAGGATTTCTTGCCAGGGAAAAGCAGACAGCAGGTTAGCAATAAAATACTTCAAGTCTGCCAGCAGTTTCCATTAAGATCAGATTTCCAACTGTAGAAATATTTGCAGATATAGGTGATGATTGCTGACTAAATTCAAAAGGAGAGTTTTCTTCCTTAAACACAAGATACAGCCTATTAGTGTTGCAGCTCATGTAGAAAGAAAACTACACAGGATCAGGAAATCTGGTTTTGCAAAAGTCTTCTCCACCAATTGAGAGACATATGAATGCATACCCGCACTGCACACTGGGGGGTAGTCCCATCTAAAGCAAGACCCAAATTTACAGAATCCTTTTAAAACACCTGCCCATTTCCTCTCTGCATCGCTTTAGTGTGTGTCAATCAAGAACGAAGTGTTGTCCTCACTGTGCAAACAGACAACATGCACTGAAGAGAGAGACCGATTTTGCAGATTTGTGAAGGGCATATGTTTTAAACACTTCACAACCAAAACTTGTGATGATAATATCTTTTTTTTTCTTCTTGGTGGTATAAAAAAGACTTAACATTCGTTTTTTGACAGATGCTGTCCCACATAAGCAACGGCTGGGAATGACTGTGACATTGGGCTATCAGATTTGCCTAGCCTGTGGAGAGAGACGTCGTTTAAGAAGCAAGTAAGACAAATAATAGCCCAATTATGTGCAGAAAAAAAAAACCATAAAAAGAAACAGTCTTGTCCAGACTTCGATGAAATTCACAGAAACGGTATTTAATTCTAAACTCCCATTATTTTTACAGGTTAAAAAAAAAAAAAAAAGCCTGCGTTTTTGGGAACTGAATTGTTTGAGTCTGGAAAGATTTGCAAATATTTGCAACTTCTTCTGTCTTCTCAATCTCCAACATTTGGCCAAGCTGAGATTTTTTTTTTTTACTGGTGTAGATGTTGCTGCTGTGCCACATCCCTTCGGAGAGGTGACAAGCTGTACAAAACCACTGCCTGTAAAACCTCATCTTCATTTGCTTCAGAAGCTGGAATGTGTGTTGATGAGTGAATTCAGGAAGAGAAAGCTGGGTCCCACAGTCAAGTCATAAAAATATAACCCCTGAGGATTAACTACTGTGCTACTAAATCTCTACATGAAGACATGAACATTACCAAGCCTACAATTCAGCTGGATATAACAACGTGATTAATCAGGCTAAACAGAGATGTCTATAAAGCAGCTTGCCTACGCAGTGAACAGAATTCTAGTCAATATAAACAGTGGAGTGTAAGGCACAGTTCATCTCGTTTTAGAGAAGTTGTCTAGAATTTCCCAAATTAATTACGCCTTATGTATGCACTGAATTTTCTTCTGTTGACTACAAAGGCAGGCAGATCAAAAATGGAACCCAAAGCTTAAAAAAGAATAACCAGAAAATTTAAAGAGAGACTCAAGCTGGCATCTTGAAAGCATTCGCAGTATTAATAATCATTAGTAGTTAATAGTGATATTAATTATCATTAAGGTTAGTAATTAGTACTATTTTTATTTAATTTTTAATTCCCATCTTTCTGTGCCTCAATGACTACGGTCAGTTTTATTAAAGGGTGTCACGGACGTGGTGTTTCATTCACTATCCTTCACAGAGGACTCGAAGCTATAATCATTAAATCCAAAACGCCATGAAGAAATGGATCATTCTGTGTCTGGGATTGTATTCAGGAGATCTGTGGTAAATATGAGAAAGGTCACAGAGGTAGAGCTGCCCAAGAGCAGCAAATCATCTGTCTTGAACTGAATCAGGAAGGCCTTATGAAAACAAAAGCTTCATATACATGTATCTTCTAAGACCTACGGTTGCCCTGACCTCAGCTGAGCATAGTAACCAATTGTCATTTTCATTTATTTTAACAAAATCTCGTTATTTCTCATTACAGATTGCTTTAAGTGTGGCAACGCTGTGCTGAGTTTGAACAATGATGCATATTCCGTGATATATCATTTTTCTTTAGTTGCCCTTGTCTGTTTAGCTGCTCTACTTGTTCAGCTGCTGCTCTGTCATTGAAAATGACAGTCGCTGTTTCCATTATAAAGTGCAGATACTGTGATAGAAATATACACCAGTAACTCTTCCACACAGATTTTAAAAGATCTCACCTCTAGAGTTATTTTACACTACAAATGAAATTTTACAGATCATTAGTCCAGAATGTGAGCTAGTTTCTTGACAAAATGAATTAAAAAGTCTAGGATTATTTCATGTAGAAAAGTATAATCTGCACATGTGCTGTAATTATTTTTTGTTAGAAATTCATAAGCAGTGTTGTAGCTGCAGACTTACACTGCATAATTAAAGGCTCTGTATATGGTACTGTGTAGGCATTAGTACCATGCAGCCTAAAAGCTCTAAATTAGCTGTTGAAATATAATACATATACATGGACAGATGAAAGAGCTCTGCAAAAAATAGAAAGCTGTTCAAACACCTGCTGTCATCAAAATACAGCAAGCTTCTTACCAAGAATTTCCAGCTTGTGTTGAACTGTACATTGTCCTTGTACTGAATAAGGGAAAAAGAGAAATTATCTTTACAGCCATGAAAATCAACCTTGAATTTTGAAATATTCACAAACAGAATCAAGTTTCATTTTCTTTCACTAGAGGGCTTGTTATACATGTATAGAGTATAATTTGTTGTTGTTGTGAGAGAGGAAGAGGTTATTTATGGCTTCTAAAATGACATGCTATGGTTCACTATGTCGAACTCAGTCCTAAATACACGTAACTTACGGAATTCAATACAACTACTCTGACAACATGCAGAGTTCTGGCGGTTGATTTACCCACCTTTCCAAAACAAATGGAAGACTTCATTTGTTTTTCTCATTCCTCCTTTCTCTCAACTACTGCACAGATATTAGATAATCAGATTTGAGTAGTGAGATCTACCCTCCCTGTTTGCCAATAACAAAGCATCCCCTTTGTCTTCAAAGGTTTACAAAAGCCAATTTTTGTTCAAGATGAGGATGGCAGCTTCCCTTTAACAGCCAAAAAAACAATGAAAAACTATCAGTACATTTGAGGAAAAAAAATATTTCATTAGTTTAAACACTATCACAAGATAAAATCATTGTGTTTCTTCTTTTTTTTTTTTTTCCCTGCTTTTGCTTTCAAGATGTTATTGAGCCTTTCCCTATCCAAATGCTCAAGCAGTGCCAGAAATGTTTTCCTTTAAGGTTTAAAATTCCTGGTATACCATAACAGGGTCTTGAAGAAATAACACATAATTATACTCAGCTTTCATTAAACAACAAAAACAATGAATCTACATTCTGACCATGATTTCTAGGAATGAGGAATATATGTATGTGTGTGCTTTCTGAATAGGGTACTTATTAAGATTTTAATTTGCTGTCAAGGACAACTTACCATATCAAGATGAAACTATTTTATGATTCATTTACCAAGTGTGACTGAGGCAGCTGAGATTAATTTAATCTGTGGTTGTTAGCATTAGTATTCATAAAGAATCAGAAGCACAAATAGAAGCATTCAGTCTTTCTTTTTTTTCTGAAGGGATGGTTTTTATGTTGCCTGTGTAGTGAAGATCACATTGAGTTGTAGACTTTTAAACATTTTTATGTTAAAATAGAAATACTGAGCTGAAATAATAACACTTGCAAAGATCTACTGCTGCTTCTTAGAGATAGACTTGAGTGAAATATTACAAAACAATATATACAAGCGTAATATTTACATTTAGAAAAAAGTATTTAACCCCAGCAGTCCCTCTCATTTGGCCTGGGAATGACATGGTTTGGGGAGTTCTAATCTTGATTTATAACGGATTTAGAAGGGATTGTGGAAGGGATGGGAAATAGTTAACTCATAGTAATCTTTCTCTTTTTTTTTAATGTGTCCTATATCCTGCGGAACACAAGAGCAAAACTAACTGTAGATTTTATCAAATCAACACTATGTAAGAAAATGTAGGATTTATAAAAGCAAGGCAGCATCATAGCATAATACGCGCGAAACCACATGTGTATTGGCAACACTATATGGCAACCAAAATACCTCCTTCGTTATCTATCCACGGGTCTTTGAACTCAAACTACCTCTGACTGCAGAGAGTAAGGTAGGTGGATGCAACGCTCTTTATGTGCATCTGCCCAGCACAAAAACTGACAGCCTCTACAGCTGCATCACTGTGAGCCACAACATAGTCTCAAAAGTGCCAAGGCTGGCCCATCAAAGAGAACACGAAGGGACAGATGTTCTTGTTGATTATGTGATTTGCACATTGACATAACTCTTCTGACCTTAAGATTTCTCCTGATTCCTAAAAGTGTGACTGAAGAAATAATGTCAGCATCAGAAGTAGTCAAGAAAACACTATTTATAGAAGGGAATTGTACAGACTACTGACTGAGGACTTTCCCCAAAGACCCTGGTCTCTTATAAGATCTTCAGGTAAGCAGAGCAATTGCCTGTTAAAAATGCCTTCAGATGCCAGCAGAGTAAGAGATGTAACAACTCATGCTGTGGCAGAAGTAATAACACAAGGAATGACTAGAACCTCAAGAAGTTATAGGGTTGAACAAGAAATACATTCAATGATCTAATGATTTAATCACTTCATATTTGATCTAGGATTTTTCTTTTACTCCAGTACCAACTTTGCATTTCAATTTAGACAACCTTCAGCAACTGCATATATATTGTAAAGCTCTGGCTTAAAATCAGTAGCCTGATTTTGAAACAGAGCTGGCTGGGAATACAAATATTGAGGGTTGCTGGCTGTGTAAAGTGAGCTAATTAAGAAAAATACTGATTCTTTAACTTCCATAGACAGCCATATGACACTAATAATAGCTTGGAGACAGGAGATAGTAGAGGAGACAGTGAAGGAGTTTCTAGGCTGAAAAGTAAAATACATGTACTCATTTAAGAGAAAATCATTTAATTGTCTGGGTGTATTTAAATAACCAAGAAGATAATTGTTGTATTTGTAGTTCTTCAAAAGGAATAATAGAATGAAGCTATACAGTAATGGGTAAGCAGATTAATTCAATAAAAAAACAATATTTCACAGCTAAATTAAGTGTGCCTAGCTTTATCCACATTACATACATTAATCCTAGACTACACAAAAGATTCTACCTTTTACAATTCACAGTATGTAGTGAGATGTCTCTTCTTTTTCTGTATTCATCCTCATATCTCATACATCTACTACAACTTCAGTTGAAAACAAAAACTGAATTCACAAAGTAGGGAATATCTTCTGTCTTGAAAGGACAGGAACCTGGTTAATTCTTGTGTTCTTTCAATATTTCAATACATAGAATTGTATATTGCAACACTGGTGGGAATTTCTAGAAACTTCTAGTTTAACCTTTTGCATAAAATGTGACATAGGGACCTTCCTGGTTTGAGTGAGAACAGCACTAATTCTGTTCAGTGAGTTTACTTTTCAGCTCAGTCTCTTCTAACTAACTGCATTGTCTGAAGTTAATGTCATATTTCTGCAGGCAGTGGCTGCTTCTAGTAGCAATAATGCCCAATATTGAGAGTTACTACCAAGGATTGGTGTGTGCAGAAAGGTTCTTGCTTATACTGTCACCACTGCTGGGGCTTGTGCCCCACGCTGGGGGTGCAGAAAGCGAAAGGCGGCACCTGCAGGGAGGAGGGGACAGGACAGGGGACCCCAGACTGACCAGCCAGGGATCCCAGCCCATGGG
>JAAGNO010022529.1:21010-34563 GCA_033439905.1 Ceryle rudis
CTGGAACATCTCTCTGCTGAGGAAAGGCTGAGAGCCCTGGGGCTGTTTAGCCTGGAGAAGAGAAGCCTGAGAGGGGACCTTATGAATGTTTACAAATCTCTGCAGGGTGGGGTCAAGTAGAAGGGGCCAGGCTCTTGTCAGTGGTGCCCTGGGATAAGAAAAGAGGTAATAATAGCAAGCTGTAACTTCCCCTCTGTGAGGGTGACAGAGCCTGGAACAGGCTGCCTGGAGAGGCTGTGGAGTCTCCTGCTCTGGAGACTTTCCAGCCCCACCTGGATTTGTTCCTGTGTGGCCTGCCCTGGGTGATCCTGCTCTGGCAGGGGGGTTGGACTCGATGCTCTCCGGAGGTCGCTTCCAACCCCTATGTTCTGTGATACTATGATTCTAAGTGCAGTGTTGGGTGCATATTGATGCACTGGGTAGATCATCAAATCTGCAGCAGAGTATTAGGCTGAAAAGGCTCTATGGCTGCACTAGAACTGGCGTCACAGAAGCAAAAAAGTGGTAGGGGGTTGGAAGGGACCTGAGAAGATCATCAAGTCCAACCCCCCTGCCAGAGCAGGACAAATCAACATTTTTTTGGTCAGACACTTTGGCAGAAGCAGTACTGCACAGCCAGAGGAACTGTGCTGAGTGGGACACAAGGAAAGTTTACCTGTTAGTAAAACAAATGGAAATATTATTTTGATGGAATAATGGAGGTGGTCAAAGATACAAACTTCTCAGTAATGAAAAATCAGGTGGAACTGTTGGTAGTAAAAGTTTAAACTACTCAAAGTGAAATTCGAAGATGGAAAGATGAAACTGGAAGTGGAAATAAACTGAAAGGGAGCTATCAGCTTTTTCCACACAAATTGCAGGACTGTATGACACAGCAGTGAAGACATATGGCTATAATAAAGAAATATGATGTAACTGGGAAAACTGAAAGTTGACCATATTAGGAAACTGCCTGGATTATATAAATATTCCAGAGTCACTAAATTTATAGAAAATACAATTTATATAATAAGAAATATTTATTGACTTAAACCTCCTGGTTGTGTAGAAAGAACAAGATGGAAAGTATTGCAAGTGTACAAGCCAACGCAAAGTTTTGTATCAGTCCAGAATATATCCAGGTTCAAAGTACACAAGCTTCATTTCAAAGTATATTAAAAAATTGTGTCCTGGTAGCATTTATTATTTCTTTTTAACACAATACTTTTATTGTGTTTGTCAGTTTCTATTTTTATGTGGTAATTTGTTATGATGATTTATGATGATATGTTATGTTCTTCCTATTGAGCTTTCCTGGACTGTCTCAATTTCAATTTCATAAACAAATACAACAGTTTGTCATAATTCTGTGCTCAGTTGTCTGATGTCCCAGTGTTGCTCGGCTGTTTATCCAAAGTCTTAATGAAATCTAAAAACCTCAAACGGAACAAAACCGTAAACTGGCCATGACTAAGCAATCCTTCAGATGTATACATAACTCCCATATGTAACCCAGCCTGTCACGTAAACCTTCAGCTAGGGCAGCTTTCCTCTCCAGCAAGCACACTGACATGTTTAAGGCAGTAGGTATTATCCTACCTGTTGAAGCTGATGAGAACTTCTTAGACCTTGACCTGTCTTAGACATAACATGCTCTGCTAAACCATGGTATTGATTCCAACATGTTTTTAAACAAATGAGCTGGGTGACACAGGGAGAAGAAACAAAACATCTCACCTCTACGAGCTCTCTATCATCTCTAGACTGATAGTACAAGCAAACTACTATCACTGCTGTTATTCACTGATATATGTAAAACCAAGAGTTGCAGCTCTGTTCCTGGAGGATTCACATCAGAAAATACTTAAAGCTCTTCTCACTGTTTTCAGAACAAAACAATATTCTAGTGTTACAGAGATTTTTCTCTAGCCCATGACAATAAGAACTTTACCTCCAAATCTAGGAAAAAAAAACCTCTATAGATTTAAAAATGTTGGAGATATTCTATTATCTAAGATGTTAGCATCAGTATTTTCAAAGAAAAGTATGCAAAAGAATTAATTACTCAGCTCTTATCTTAAAAGATTCTTATCTTTTAAATCTTATTTAGATTGTTTCAAAAGTTTATGACCACAGGAGATACGCAGCTTCTTCTTTATTCTGGCACACCAGCTGCGACTCAAATATCGGGGTCTTTTTCCAGCAAGTGTAACTGGTGATATGTCCAGTCCTGACAATTGCATGCAACTAGATGAGCTTTTCAAAGTAAAGCAGTAGCATTGCCACTGAAATCTTTCCGGGTTCAATATACTTTAGAAAAAATATAAGATGAGAGAGAGAAGCTCTCCAGGAGTTAAGGTCACTGGCAAATATGGAAAATAATGTCATATATTGATATCAGCCATAAGTTTTCTGAAATATCCTAGTGTTGACAAACGTACTAGGATAATGGGTAAGAAGAGTGTCTCGGGAAGATTTTCTTCATAATGGCTGAAAAATCTTCATGTATAAAATAAGAAGGAACCATTTATTAGGAATAAAGATAACAGCTATTTTTAATTTTTTTTTTTAAGTTTTAGATTTCATGTGAGAGAATTTAAAATACGAGGACTTTACTGAGAGGAAATGCAGAGAGGAAAGCCTTCAAAAGTATCTCCTGAAAACGAACTGCATCCTTTTCTATTCTTGTTTATAAAGGCTATTGCAGCTAGTTCAATTTGGGGTGGAAAGGTAAGTAATGAAGTTAGGAGTGGGGCTTTACAAATAATTTCCTGCTGCTATAACTCTACTGGCAAGATATAATCAATCTCAATCACATTTGAGTAGTGTCACCACAGGGCATTTAAGTAGGCCAGCATATGGTTAACATTTGTCTGCATTAATAAAATATCCACAAAACCTTCCAAAATTTCATGGACCGTCAGTCACATCAAACTTGGCTAAAGCTTTCATGACAAATTTATAATGTGGGACAAATGACTTGTAAATTGTACATGTTTTGAGAAGTCCTGTAAAAATGAGAAACAGAAATGAAAGTTTTGGAGATTGCATGTCAAATTCTGGATAGTGTCAGGAAAACCAAAAAGCCAAATGCCATCCAAGAAGGCCTGTGGTGACATTAGCTAAAAGGGTGATACTATTCTAGGGAGAGCTGTGGTTGTTGCAGGTTATAACCAAAGCAGAGATAGGGTGAAGAATTCCTAGCTTCCTAGTCAGAAACTGGTCAGTGAATCCAAGGATATCTGAAAACATGCGATTCAAGCCTCTCAGACAATGACAGTGTAACTATGAACATCTGGCTTTAATGTCAAGAGAACTTCAGCTTCCTGTAAAAATCCTATTTACACCCACTGCCCATCCTGTCACTCTTAGGGGCTTTTGAGACATTTAAAAAGTAATGAAATCAGCAGGATCCAAAGAAAACATCCACCACCCTTTTTTTCATAACCAGTACAGCCGATTTTTCTTTACATGTGTCCTACATTTATTAACTGCTCAGCAAAAAAAACCCCAAACCTTCAACAGTTCTACCAACGCTGTCTAGAACCTGTTAATGAAAAAAGCAAATAGGCAGATTCAAGGATTTTCCTGCTGTTACTTTGCACAAAAGGACCAAGACAGTGGCACCTGAAAATAAGATGTCACACAAAGCAAACGTAACCACCAGGCACAACAGGGCAAATGGAACCCTTAGTTCCCAAAGTAGCTCTTACTCATAAATTACCATTGCCAAGTGTCTGTGTATTCTTCAGGTTTCTGACTGCTGTCAGTAGAAGTGTTCATAATTCAGGGATAAATTCAATATTCTTTGGCTCGGTATTTTGAAATTTACAGTTGAATCCAAAAAACTAAAATATATCTTCAAGGCTCCTCTCAAGGAGACAGAATGGGTCAAAACCAGGTGCCAAGATGAGTTTATTTTGAGAGCAAAGCAGCTGTTCCACTCCTTCACCCACATCTTTCCGCAACAAAAAAAAGTGTCAGCCCTCAGTCACAAAATGAAAAGGATGAACCACAAGAAAAGAGAACAAAATGCACTGTGGGGACAAGCAGCAAGGAAAAAAAGCATAATTAACAAATACTCCTAGAAGCTCATCTGAGGATTTGTAAAGAACAAATACATTTTACCCAAAGACTTTTCTTTACAGATTGCATAATAACATTTTGCATTCAGGTAGATCAACAGGGCCAGGATCTAAGAAGCAAACTGAAGTGAACTTAATATAAGTAAGCAACCGTTGCCTCTTACATCAAAACTCTTTTGGTTTTTGCTTTCTTTAGGTTTTCTCAGTGTAATAATTTGGATATCATGTTCGCACAGAATACAAGCACATTTAACACTATTCATAGTGTAAGTAATAGTCTAAAAGTATTCTTGTGAGTCTGCAATAAACCAGTTCAGAGTCTACTGGACCCAGTGGCGAAATGTCCAACCTTTAGGACTGTATCTTAAACAACAGTGAATATGGAAATGCTGCTAGGGCATGAAAGAAAGGGGGAATTAATGTGAAAGAGCAATAACTGAGTGGTGGGGATTGTTTTCATTTCAGAAAAAGAGCTTTTTTTTCCTTTTTTTTCCTTCTTTTTTTTTTATCCCAGCAGGTTGTGGAACAGGATTAAAAATAATAAACTAAGAGGATGAATCAAACTCCTCACAGGGTTTGGTAGAGCACGTAGTTTCCTTCTTGTCAACCAAAGTTAAATAAAGGAACTAGATTAGGAAGCATTGGTGGCATATTTATTTTACACCAGAGCCTACGTTTTGAAATAATACGTGTGAATTAACCATATTAGGGTTTTTTGTATGTGTTCTTCTGCCAAATGTGACTGTAGTGAAGGGGGAAAAAAAAGAAAAAGAGTAAAAATGATAATAAAAAAAAAGAATAATAATAAAAAGAAAGTCTACAAGTGCTCAGGGAGAGTGTTAGTAGCTTGAGAGGTCTTTTTTTTAGCTGTAAACATTGGTGAAAGTAAATCAGCTTCTTTATTTTACTTTTCTTTTTGTTATGCCCATAACAAATATGATAGGAAGGGGTGCAGAGGGGACAAAATTTGCAAAATATTGGTTTTGAGCCTAATGGTAAGTCCTATTCAATATTAAATGTTACATGGACATGAGTATATTAGGGAGGAGTTTTCTCATACAAGAGCAAAGTGAAAAGTATTTTCTTGATCTAAAGCACCCCCCTAGCCTGAAATTAAGTTTGCTGTGTGTTCAGATGACCACAAAGAGAAAGTAAGTGGTGTTCTTCATCAAAGAACACAAAGGTAAAGAGAGCAGCCCATCCTCACCAGTCCAGATCTGGTGGTAGATCCATTTTATTTCTTCCTGGTATTTTACAGGCTCTTCTAATTTAATTTCTCAATTTTTCTTCAGCTCTTATTTACATGAAACAAAAGGAAAGATGTCAGGTTTATATTCTCTAGTTCTTGTCCCACTTCTCCTGCTTTGCACATCCAGCTTTCCTTTTCCTTTTTATTCTGTTTATTAAATATTGATTTTCCCAGCAGCCCAAACATTGCACACTGTAAGATTTGAATAAAATCTACTCCAAAACCCATAGCATATGATATCTCCTTGCAGCATTTGGATGCAACAGGTGGATTTATAAAAACACCGTGTGAATATGACACACATTTAGTAAGTATACCCGTGATGAAAAAATGGCAATATTGTTTGCAGATGTGCACACAAGAAATCTCCATGGACGTCTTAATAGGGACATAAAGAGAGAGACAAAAGGTTCACCCAGCCCAGCAATCTGTTTCTGACCACAGCCAGTAAAGGGATGCCTAGGGATGACTGGAGCAGCAGGGGCAGGACTGGTGACAGTTCCCTGATGCACACTCATCCTCCAGAGATCTGTAGCTCAGGGACCTCTTGAGTCAGAAGTGATTACTTGCATATTTAGCAGCTCCAGTGGATTTCCCTGTTCCAAAATGTAAGATTAAATCAAGGCCAATGCTAGACTGGGCTGCTCAGGGTCTTCTCCAGGTGGGTTTTGAGTATCTCCAGAACCAGGAGGTTGCACAGTTTCTTCCAGAGGATTTGTGACAGTTTGACTGCCCCAGATGAGAAATATTTTCCCTGGTAACTAAATACAACTTTACTTGCTGCAACTTGTTACCGTTGCTCATTTTCCTCCGGCTGTCTATACCTTTATCTTTTGGCTCAATTGCCACTGGAACTATACATTTTGTATAGGAGTGCTAAGCCCTTCCTTAGCTTTCTCATCTCCAGGCTGAATAAATCCAAGTGGCTCAGCCTCTCCTTGCACACCATGTGCTCCAGACCCACAGCTATCTTGGTGACCCTTGACCAGACAGGTTCCAGTACACCAGGGTCTGAATCAACTTGCCTAATCATGTAATTGTTTAGCATCCTTTGCATCCTATGGCAAGAAGTTATATAGCTTAACAGCATATAGAATTTGGTTTTCTTGAATCTGCCACATATCAGGACTGTCCGAGCTTTTACAAAAGGCTTAGGAATCAGACTGGGCATTCCCACTTTTTGCCTTTCTTATATGTTATAGACCTCAATCATATCTTTCTTCAGGCAACTCTTTTTTGATATTTTGGTCCCATGCCATTTAGCAGTGAAAAGGCCACAGGGCAAAACACTGAAATCCACAGTAGGATGCCAGGTAGTCCACTGTGAGGTAAGGTCCAGGCCACCATGTTTTAAGAAGTTATTTTATCTTTACTTTTTTCCTTCACTTTTGGTTAGGTGGGGGAGCAAAAATTCTTATTATAGATCTAACTGTGCCTTGTTATCATAGATCTAGCATTTGCTGAGGTTTAAGTGATGGTGTGTTCATCACAATTTACCACAATTTAGGAGCACAAAGATAGACAGTGCACTGTTTAGTCCTTCCCCCTGTTTAGTCCTTCCCCTATTGCCCTGTAATAACTGTTGCTATGTCATTATTTTCTATGCAAACCTATTAAGTTCCTATACAAATATCCAGATGTGGCAATGAACAGAAGGAATAAAATGCTACTACCTTTCACCCCAACTCCGTGCAGCGACTCTCACTGGTGCAAACCATATAAGCTAGGAAAAGATGCTCCCGTCTCATCCTTTCTGCATGAATCCTGGTTGAATTCCTGTCCCTTGTCTTCAGTGATCACCAAGGTTCTGTTTCTGCTTTCAGAATTATTATAAAGTTTCCTAGACATATTAACTGCTAATTTTCTTTAGCTAAAGCAATTCAGAGCAGTCATTGCTTCCCGATGGAATTGTTGCTTCTAAAGAATGCTCCAAATTAAAGATAAATCTTGACTGTAGTTCCCCGTGTTTGTGCTGTCTAATAAATAACTCAGTGGCTATGCACCTGCCCTGTCAAAAAAGTGTATCTAGGAATTCCCTAAGGAAAAACCTTTCCTGAATATTTCAGTATTTTGATGTACAACTACCTTTATCTGTCCTGCACTATTCCTCTACCGAATAACCCAAGGGATACTGCAGTCTGCCACGCTCATGGTGTGACTGCTCTGAAATGTGTGGTGCTGGGTGAAGATACGTGTCACTGGAAGAGCTCTGAAAGGATAGCTCCATGTTAAATGATTTATTGCAAGAAAAACAGTTAGCTGGTGTGAGCTTCTAAAATAAAATTGCTACAAAACTCCACCCCCAGCAGACTGCAAAGTGAATGCCAAGTCATAATTTGTAAAGACAAGGAAACACTGTCCTTATGCCTATACAAATATAAGACAGTCCATGCTGGCTGAGATTCCTCTTCAATGTCAAAGATTTCAAGACAAATTAGAGTGCTTGGATTTGTTTGTGGTTTTATCCCTTTTTTAAGGCTCCAAGAAAATTCACTCCGTGACTTTTATCTCATTCGCTGCTTTCTGTCTTGTGTAGTTAGTTAGTCATCACCAAGATATGGACAAGGCAAATAGACCTTTGATTCCTGTTCCTTAGTGCATTGTTCACAGCTGGAAATCAGAATTAAGCTTATTTTATCTCAAAATGAACACTGTCATGTCTTGGAAGCTTCACAGGCTGGGTATTTCAGTGGGAGCCAGGCTTTATAGAGTGCACTGCTGATTCACTAAGACCTTGTAATCTGGCCTGGTTTTCAGCACTGCAGCTGAAAGAAATCTGCAGCAGAAACAGAGAGAAGGAGCTACAGAATTCCCAGCTTACTGCCCAGATTGCTTATACCACAGATCTCTCCCCTCTCCAGAGCTCTTGTCTTAGGAGGAAGAAAAATCAATAGACTCCGAGTGACCAAAACCAGAGTATATACTTTATACGCTCTTTTGTATACTGAGTATATACTCTCTTCATTTAAACTGATCCACATCTAAATCTAAATCAAAATCACCCCTCCCTTTTTTCTGTTTTTGAAGTCGTCATCATAGCCAAGAATCTGAAGCACAAAATAACTATTTTGTGTGTTGTCATCATATATGTGGCCATGCCCAGTATGTATTTGATTGCAAAATTAAGAATAAGAGAAGAAATCTGGTGAAGGAAAACATTAAGCTTCAGCCAAGTGATCTGAACACAACTGCTTTACGGTAGCTGGAGACTGATGGCAAAATGATGTAAAACTCATCCTAGTGATCAGGTAACAGGGGTTTAAAATGGTATCAGCAGAGACAGAGTAACTACCCATGTGCACATCCTCGTGCAAGGTACAACTTAAAGTGGAAAAATTACAGTTTAGTGTAGCCTTTAGTGAAAGAGGGTTGATTTACCTTTGCATGTTTGCTGCAACTGTTAGTGCACATCTGTGGAGTTACAGGGGCTCAGCTGTCACCCACATGCTCTGCAAAGCTGCTGACCTTTGATTCTTTATCTGCACCCTAATTTCTTGAGAAGTGCTTCAAATAACAAATAGGAAAAAAAAAAAAAAAAAAAAAGCATGTGGAATGAGTATGGGAAAAACAGTTTTGAAGCTGTTGAAGTTTGGTGGGTTTTTATTTTTTTTGCCTGCTGGGAATGTGTTATGTAAACTGAAAAGAGAAATAAAGCTGAAAACAGAGTGTCTCCCATCAGCATTCTGCATCTGTGGGAGATGTGTGCAGTGTGACAGCCAACAGTAAGGGAATGTGATGACTGACGTGCCACGGGAATAATGAATTCTGTCACTTCCCTCCTTGTGCAAGTGCCACAGCTCATTCCTATTCTCTCTGCGTTCACGGGGTATATACCCACACAACACACACAAGGAGAAGAATAAAAATACAATTTGTGCCTGGTGTTGCCAGACCAGAGGTTGAGTTTGCTGCCTGAAAACTTGATTATATGAAAAAAAAAATCAATATATTAAAGATGGTTTTGTTCTCATACACTTCCCAAAATATATATATGTGTTATTTGAAGGGAGTACTCTTGAAGGGATTTTTTCTAAAAAAAAAAATATAGTCAGATTTTCATTTATGTTTACTGGTTATGTTGAAATGTTTTAAAAGTTACTTTATACGATTATTGAAATATGAAATAGATGTATTTAGATAGAAATGCATGGGTAATCTATTTTAGAAGGAAATATATTTAATGAATAGAACCCATGACTTGACCTTATGACCAATTTATTTAACATCAAATATGTGCCACGAAAAAGAGAATCCAGCTAGATCCCAGGTGGAAGGAACATACTTTGCTAAAAAGCCACAAGAGGGAGTAAAGAGTTACTTTAAGAAGTGTAAAGTTTGTAAAAACATAACCTCCTGTATGAGCAGGTGTCCTGCATGCAGTGAGCAGCAAAGGTAGCACGGGCAGAACTGGAGGATGACTTCAGGAACACTCAGTGCTACCTGAATGAAGAACATCTATCAGTGCTCTAATTGGACTTTAGAAACTAAGACATATAAATAATTTAGCTGATTTCTCCTCTCTGTTCTCCTTTTGTACAGAAAGAGAAGCAGATTTCTTCTCTGCCTGTGCAAGGAAACATTATGTGTGCTACTGCATCGAAAAGCTTTAGCTTTGTCTGCACTGAAACAGCAAGACTTGACATCTGCTTGAGGGTAAGGAGGCTCTACAGAGGGACTTGGACAGACTGGATCAATGGGCTGAGGTCAACTGTACAAGCTTCAACAAGGTCAAGTGCTGATTCCTGTACTTTGGCCACAACAACCCCAGGCAATGCTACAGGCTTCGGGAGGAGTGGCTGGAAAGGTGCCCAGAAGAGAGGGTGATGATTGACAAGCGTCTGGACATGAGCCAGCAGTGTGCTCAGGTGGTCAAGAAGGCCAAGGACATCCTGGCCTGGATCAGGAATAATGTAGTCAGCAGGAGCAGGAAGGCAATTGTTCCTCTGTACTCAGCACTGGTGTGGCCACACTTTGAGCACTCTGTTCACTTTTGGGCACCTCAACACAAGAAAGACATCGAGGTGCTGGAGCAGGTCCAGAGAAGGGCAACAAAGCTGGTGAAGAGTCTGGAGAACAAGTCTTACGAAGAGTGGCTGAGGGAGCTGGGGTTGTTTATTCTGAAGAAAAGGAGGCTGAGGGGAGACCTTCTCTCTCTCTACAACTACAGGAAAGGACATTGTAGAGAGGCAGGTGCTAGCCTCTTCTCACAAGTAACTAGTGACAGAAGAGGGAATGGCCTCAAGCTGCACCAGGGGAGGTGTAAACTGGACACTATGAAAAAGTTTTTTGCTGAAAGGGTTGTCAGGAATTGGAACAGGCTGCCCAGGGAGGGTGTTGAGTCATCATCCCTGGATGTGTTTAAAAGTCGTCTAGATGTGGTGCTTGGGGATATGGCTTAGTGGAGGGCATGGTAGAGGGGGGTTAATGGTTGGACTCAATGATCTTAAAGGTCTTTACCAATCTAAATGATTCCATTCTATACAACTGAATGTTAGGAGATGTATCATGAATTTGATAAAGTTGACTACTTTCGTGATCCATGGAATCAGCAGCTACAGATCCCTTTTCTACAGTAAAGATGGGACCATCGTCCTACTCTTTCTCTGTTTGTGGGTTCTTTAAAGTGTTCAAAACTGTTTAGTGCAGTCCAGTTCTGTGTTTCATCTCACTGTGAACTGCACATTTCAGTACATGTTTAGACTTCTCAGTGGGACGAATAAACCAAATTTTGAAGTCTCAAAGACTTTTGGAGCAACACTTCCTGTAGTGATCACCACGACCTACACCCAGCTCTGCCAAGTGATTCCCCAGAGGGTTTTGTAAGGGTGGGAGGGAACTTTGCCAGGAACTTTTTGGTGTCTCAGCTTGAAGCATCTGCTCTCTACAGAGACTGCTTCTCAGTATAGCAGCTTACGGGTCAGCCCTGCCAGCCCAGCACTGCTGGCATCTTCCAGCCTGGACACAGCAGGGATGCACACAAACATCACAGAGGTCACTGTGTCACACAGGCAAGCAGATCCTCAGCTTGGCAAATCCCTGGTGGTTTTGGCAATGTGCCACAGGGATGCAGCAGTCAGACTGGTGCCAGAGCTGGAGAGAGACATGAGAAGCAACATATGATGAAGCAATGTATGATGCACAGCCTCAGACCTACCAGGAGCCTCCCTGCAGCTCCTGCCAGGCACAGACCTAATTAGGTCAAATTTTGTTTCTATTATAAGATACGAAAGAAAAGGTGACTGATAAAGTCAAATGTGTACGAAATGTCTTTCAGGTAATTATTCTCCCTTTTAAACTTAATTTTGTTTCATTTATTAATTGGTATGTAGTACACTTTCGGTCGAGGGATTGTGTTAGTCTTTGTTCAGTCCTGCAAGCAATTTTGGTTTTCTCTGCATTTGTTTTGGCATTAAAGCAGTTTTTTCTACCTTCATTCACAATCACATCTGAAATAAGTTTTTCCGCTGATAGTGAGGAAAACTGGTTAAAGTGTTTCTCTGGTGGAACTGCTAAATCTCTATGGATGACAACAGCTGTTCTTGGAGCAATTGCTACTCCTAGATCAGCACCCCTCAAGTCCTGATGACATTTCTGCAGGCTATGTCATATTTCTTTTTTTTTTCTGCTGACTGTGTCTGGGAGCCCAGCTGTGAACGTGTGAGAGAAAGCAATGCTGTTGTGTTTCCACTTCTTCCTCATCACCGAGCAAGGGTTGTGTCAGACCCCACTGGTATGCTGCTGCCTGGGAAGGAAATCAGATTTTCAGCACTAAGGTTTTCTAAGGTGATTATGCAAAGCTTGGCTAAGACTACTCAGGAAAAAGGGATAAAAAACCCCAAAACATGTATCACTGCATAGAAGTAGCAGATGATTATCATTAATTGAATGCATGTATTTGGCAACAAGGAAAGATAGTACAAACTGTGCTATAACATACCAGATGGTTTCCCAAAGAGACTCTTCTGTACATAATAAAATGTTGGGAACAACACCAGGCTAAGCAAACACAGAGGCTTTTTCTTGAGACTTAATGAAAGCTAAATATCTCCATATTAATTTCCTCAGCTCTCAGAACTAAAGTCCTAAGTCCTAAAATACTTTTTTTTTAGCGTGTGTGTGCTGTATCTACTACCCAGAGCATAAAGGCTACCTGCAAGAGTGCTAGTGAGAAGGGGCTGGAAACCAGCCCAGGAAAGAAACAAGTAGAATGAACTGGTGACGGGCTGTGAAATGTGGCCAATTCAGTATAAAGGGTGTCACCTACATAACAGGTTAACTGGGTGCACTGGGTTTTTTTGTCTAAGGCAAGTGACGTGGACCTGTCTTGGCAAAAGGGTGACCAGTTTTAGTTTTCTCCAGTAGAAAATGTCTTCCTTTGGGATGTACAAAAATAGGTCACCGGGTGACAAGCTAGCTTACGGACAGACTTGAATGGTGGAGGAGATGACAAAGATCTGTGATTTCTTCTCTGCTTGCAGTATCTTCAAGTGAGTAAATTAATGAATGATGGGAAAGACTTGGTTTTTTACTCTGTTCCACAATGAATGGTCTTGGCTTACAGGTTAGGACCATTGTCCTGCAGCTAACTCATCATGTCCATCCTATGAGGTGAAAAAGAAATCAGATTCATGAGTCTCAGATGAGAAGCACTCTTAGCTGAAAAACCTGAAGATGCTGTTTTAAGAGTTAATGGGGGGAAGTGTTGAAATTGTTACAGGAACATCCCTCAGGAGAGACCTAATTTTGTACAAGCCTACCTTCATAAAGTCTGAGGGTAAACCCGTTTCTTTCACATTTTACCTCTCACCTATGAACTGTATGATTATTTTTCTTTATCCGAATTGTTTTACTTGGTGGAGGTGAAATAATCTGAAGTGGCAGACTGGATGTTAAATGCTTCCAAGCACCACCATTCCTGCAGTTCTTCAGACATCTACGTTCATGATACTGATAATGTTTTGGCCTTACTCTTCTGTGGATATCTGTGCATTTAGAGGGAAGAGGTTGCCTTTGCAAAGACCATTACCTTATTCTTAATGCCTGAAAGCAGTACCTTAATCCTGGAGTAGTTAAAATTATTTATGGAAGAGAGGAGGGCAGTACAGGGAAGAGTCAGAAGAGGTTTTATGTTAGCTATCTAAAAGGTCACAGATAATGTGTGCTAGTGTCAGGGTTTAGGGTCAGGGCAGCCCCTTAGCCCTGTCACAGCCGCTCTCTGTTAACCCCCCTCCCTCCCCACA
>JAAGNO010022529.1:50410-64864 GCA_033439905.1 Ceryle rudis
CTAGAGGTGGGTAGATTCAGATGAGACTTTAGGAAGAAGTTCTTCCCCAGGAGGGTGGTGAGACACTGGAACAGGTTGCCCAGAGAGGTGGTGGAAGCCCCAGCCCTGGAAGTTTTTAAGCTCAGGCTGGATGGGGCTCTGAGCAACCTGCTCTAGTGGGAGGTGTCACTGCCCATGTCAGGGGGGTTGGAACTGGATGATCTTTAAGGTCCCTTCCAACCCTGACAATTCTATGGTTCTATATATCTCACCAAAAATATTTGTAAATCTTCCAGATACTGAGCTAATAACAGGAAGGTGGTTTTATTTGTGAGTTGATGGTATTGTTTGCATAGTCCATATAAACCACTTCTCATGTAACTCAGCACAATGTTATTAAATTAACACAGTGAAACTAGGTCATTAAACAGTACATGCAAACAAATCGTCAAGGCTCGTGAGTGAACTCAGTAAATTAAGAAACGCGTTTATAACATAAAATATCTTCTCAGTCCATTGGGTTACAAGTCTGTAGCAGTAGTCAATTACTTTGGGTACTGCCATAAAATGCATCGTTCCAGAAAACAAAAGGAGCGTACATTAAGTTTGGAGCAACTACATTCATAACCCGAAAGCTCATCCTGTAGTTCATGCTTTTGGTGATTAAGCCGAGGTATGAACAATGTCATTTATAAACCCGTATAAACACCCTTCGGTGTAATGTAGTTCTATTCAAACTCCTATTGAATATGGCTTGAGAATTCACTTAATACAGATACCAGGGATGTTTACACCACTATTTAAAAATACATTGTTTGACAGTATCTCCATAAATTGCCTCTTTTTCTAAGAAGCAAAGAAAGTGCCTAGAAATTCTTATTAACTTTAAGACCCCTAAATATTTATTTGCGAACCCACTCACTTAAGAAAGTACTTTTCCTGAAAAAAAAAAAAAAAAAATCAGGAAGACTATTTAAAATAATTTCTACATGGATGTGCTTACTGCTCCACAACTTTTCCTTTCCGTTAACACCTCCACACCTTTTGTCACGTAGCGTGGAAAGGGATAGGACCCTTCCAGACTTCACTGTTGAGTGACTAAAGAAAGAGGAAGCCAGTATTTGAATATCTTTTTGCTTTCTTTTCCATTATTTTGCTGTCTGTAGAGATTTGAACAACTGAACAGAACTGGATGTCTAACCTATGAGTGTTTCCTCATTTCACTGACGGTTGTTTCCCTAAGTATTCCCAAATGTTAATCAACTGATCTGTAGGAACTTCAACCCCACATACGTTGAAGAGGGAGGCAATAGATTCTAAATTATAACTTGAAAATCCAGGGGAAAAAAGCATATACACCCGATCACAGGTGGTGAACACAAGAGTTCTGGGAGATAGGGAGTCACAGGCCAGGGAAAGAGTGAAAGGAATGGTGAATGCTCTTTGGATAAATCCAAGATGACCAGACATACCTCAAAGCATACTGACATCTCCATCTAACCTTGCAGTCTGAGCGTCCATTTGTTCATAGTGGAATCATTACATATTCCTGGAAAGACATATTCAGCTCACTCTGCAGATGTCCTTGCCCTTACAAGAACTGTAAGAAAACAGCATCTTAATTCACCTGCAGCACAGTTGGTCTTAAGTCCACCACAATGTCAATACATGAGACAGGCTCAGAATTGCTCTCATGTATCTGAAGAAAAATATGTTATCCCATATGCTTGTAGATCTGGTGATGATTTGTGATGAGACATGAATACACACATGGAATTGTACTTGCATGCCAGGTCTGGGAAGTATCTTCACAGTCTTGATGGGGTAGTGTTTTGTCTCTTTCCTCAGAGATTAATACTGCTGTGAACCAGAAGATATGTTTTTGTTGTCACCTTTTCCTGGCTAAGCTAGTCCACAAGTCTCTCAGTGTGCACATAAGACGATCCAAGACCAAGTTTACAGCTTTAATTTTAGTAATTATTCTTTGTTTTCCAGTCAGGCATCCCAGGTAGGGCTGTTTTCCAATACAATGCCATAAGTACTGGTACTGGAATATGATAAATTAACCTAACAGTGGCAAGGAGGCTCAGGCAAGTAATTCTCTAAAGAAGTAGGCTGATCTTAGCCTGCTTTCTTACCATGCAGCCTCATTACTCAACCCTGGAGCTACCTGCAAGGTAGTCCCGAGAGCTCCTAGGGTGAAGAATAGAAATATTCTTTGTACGTAGGATTTACTGAGATCTGCTAAATTTAGGCTACTCTTATAAATGTAGCACAGCTCAAGGGTTGAATTAGTCTCAACCAATTTTATCTATCTAAAATTCAGGACTCCAGTATTAGTCAGTCGTTTATGCTGCCTGTATAGTCAAAGGAAAAACCTTCCTCTCAGAAGATACTTCATCCTACCTATTTTAGCTATGTCTCTAAAGGGGTATAATTCACTTTTGGAGACGCCTGTATCTCTTTGAGGATTGCAGCTTAGGCTGGACATTTTAATCGCTCTAGTTAGGGCATACCTAAATTCCTTGGGCAGGTAACCTGAAATTCCTACAGGAAAACTTCACCTGCCAGTTACGTGGCAACTAATTTGCTTTCCGCTAATGTAAGATACATATTCCCTTCTTTTCTTTTTATCCTTTAAGATTGCACCGGAGAATTATTCAGAGGGCAATACCCAAGCTTGTCATAACTTGATGGAATTGCTACAGAATTTGGAGGAAAGAAGTGACAGTTACTCTTGGTAAAGGGTGCTGAAGAGACACAGAGAAATTTAAATTCTGTTGCAGAGAGCATTACCTATCCACAGTTATCCTGAGAAATGTAACTATAAACTGAGGCTTCTGAGAGCTTACATGACATTAATGTCAAAGTGGGGTTTGGGGAATGCATTCAGACCCATGGTGGACAACACAGTCACAATAGCTCAGTTGCTCCAGTGAATAAGAAAATTCCAATATTCAGAGATAACGTGAACATTATAATGTTGATTATCTGTATCATAACATGGAAAGAGTATCGTAATTTCCTTTGGCAGCATGGTTAGCATAGGAGGAGTAATCTCAAAGGAACAGTGTTCTGTCTGACCATATGCATGAATAGATGGCTGTCAAGTTTATGCTGCATTGTCTTTGAGCTGGCATCATGCCAGCCCTCAGGCAGGCAGGAGGAAGATATACGTGGAAAGAGGTAGTCGAATTGCTTCCCTATGGCTGCTTTCTAAACATACATATGTTAAACACATTTATTAGGGCAGTCATCAGCAGCAAGTGCAAGGGCCCTTCTTCTCCCTCATGAGGGATAGTTGTTGCTTACATAGGAGTGAGAAGTTGGAAGCTGGCCCAGAAATCTGGAAAGCATATTATGCTGGATTCCCCATGGAGGATCACTTTGCTGGCAACGTATCTTGCTCTGGGGTTTCAACACACCATCAATCTGGAACCTGGCAGCCACCACTCCCCAGCTCACCTCGTCTCATGCAGTGAGCAGACACAGTGCAACTATTTGTCTCAGATTGCAGCCCAGCCACTCGTGGAAGGGAAGGAGGAGGAAGGGAAACAATAAGCCTCCGGCAGAGCTGTGGTCTCAGTTGCTCAGCTCCAGCGAGTTCCTCAGTGGAGCAACACGGTCTTTTGAATGACAAGCTTGCTGCTTTTCACCGGACCACAAGCCAAGGCAAGTGCTGTTTGCACAGCTATATGGCCTTGAGCAAGGAGGAGGAGGCAGAATAGCCCAACTGGAGCTTTCAGACAAAGTGCTGTCATTTGCTTTTCAATGTAAGCTGTGCTTAGATTTTGAAGACTCCAGAGAATTTTACCTATCTCAAGTAAATCTCAAATAACTTCCACTCAGGAGTGCAGCTGTTTTTTCAGAGAGCAGTTGTGCTCCTTCTGGGAAGCTAGTTACTGATCTCTTTTCCTGGAGACCTTGGCAAATGTGGAGGGAATATTAGCAAACCATATTACATTGACAAGGAACAGTAGATGCAGTCAGCACATTCCCAGTATGGTCAGCCCTGCCCACATTTGCAAAGTGGTGGGAAGCTTACAGCCCTCCATGGAGGTCAGGTTGCCTGTTGCCCTTGCTCCCCTCCTCCCCGCTGTAGGACATATGTTCACACCCATAAAAAAGACACTGGGGTAACAAAAAGAGCTAAAAGCCTAGCTTTAAGAGCCAGTGAGTCTTGATTTTCCTCCTCTTCCTCAGCAGCAGCTGGTTATGCTCCTCATTTTAGTTGTGTTTACTACTTCTGATTGACTTTCCTGAGTTTAAAGCCCCCGGCAGTATAAATATCGTTCCGGTGTAGAACTGTTACCCCCTCATTAGCATAGCTGCAAATACCTGGTCTGGGTTTAGTGCTAGCCACTGGAACTTTACCTGCATTGAAATCTGTCTGTAGCTTAAGGCAAGTCATCATGACTGTTGTCCTCTGCTTGCAATAAAAAGCGTTTTGCCTCTCAGTTTGTACCACATATAGATTTTGAGAATTACACACTAAACTACTCACTGGCTGGGCAATGCAGTTATGTGACTGGCCAAAGTTTGTACTTTCAATTAATCTAAAACAAAGAGTGGGAAGCTCTCCACTGGAGGGCAAGAGCAGTTCCACCTAAGCCAAGCCAAAATACTTTTATAGCTTTGTACCCTCCTTAGATTTTTACACTCGTAGTTTCATACTACGGATTGGGAGTGTGAAGCTGGAGGCAAACTCATGCTGGAGGCTTAAGGCAAGGTGACATGCAGGCAAAGCATAGTCCTCTGCCTGTTCTTTGAGACAGATGGGTGTGAGGTAGCTCCAGTTTGGAGCCCATCCAGTTGCATTAGCTCATGCTGTGATTGAGCTAATTAGTTCTACTAAAAGCTTGAATCTGACAGTGCCCAGCTGGGGAGGCATGGCCTGAGAAAGGTGAATCCAGCTCAAATCCCACAGTCGTATAGTAATTCAAATGGATGCTGGGATTTTTTTTTTTCTACAAAACACAAACCTGGGGGTCAGATCTGGAGTAAAGCACATTGATTTAAATCTGATGTCTGCCAGAATAAACAGACTGCTCCCGGGGGAGAATCTGGCCTTAGCTTTTCCTTTTTCCTAAAGAGAAAAAGGTAAATGAAAACAATAAATTCCTGATGTGTGACTGACTATAAGTCTAAAAAGATTTTTTTTCACCTTTTTTTGTTACTAGATATCACCAGTGAATTATCCAATTTTGATATATTTGTGGTCTGTACCCATAGGCTGCCTGACATTTTAAAATGTTTTCAGTTTGTAACATATGGTCTGGACAGGAATCATCCCATGCAACATATGGCTTCCAGGAATACAGGAAAATAGTGGGTCTGCATGGGAATTCTGTATTAAAATCAAGAATTGCCTCCACCTCCCACCCTGCCTTGAGTGTATGATAGGTAACATGTTGGTTCTATTTCTCAGTTAAGGCTACAACAACAACAACAACAAAAATGCAACACTGAAAAAACCAAAGTTGTGGCCCCTCAGACAGTTGCCAGTATACCTAGGTACTTCTTTTGCCTCTTGTCACTCAGAAATAGATGAAGGAAAAGGAATTCTGGAAATACAGAATCGTGTAGATCATTGAAGTCCCTCGATCTTTATCTTTTTGTCTGCTTAAGTGCACACACGCACACGTAGGCATTTTATGAGTAGCAGAAATGGGGGGAAAAAAAGAGCTTTTTAAATAAAATCTGAGTTTGTTTTCTGCGTTTGCATCTGGGATTATCTGAGCAAGTTTCATGTTTTGGTTCCAGATGTGTAGTTTGGATAATTCAACTTAATTTTTAGGATATTTAATATGATCTATAAATAGTCTAAAGAAAGAGAAGATGCAAAGAAGACCTTAGGAAGTAATCTTGGCTATATTTGAAAGCCTTAAAAAGCAGGTTGTCTTTGGATTTGATAGACACAACGTTGAATTAGAAACGAAAGGTTTATAATGGAACTGGGTGACGTCGGTGCAACTCTTACAGTAATGGCTCTTCTTAATTTATTGCTTGTTCAGAACTAAATGAGTTTCTTCTAGTGAGGTATGTGGGAATTTCAGTGAAACTTCAGATAAAAGCTATAAAATTTGAAGCTGAAAATTACAGGATAAATATGCTACTGTAGAGGCTCATTTTTTCCTTGGAACTAACATGTGAGGAGAGCCAAAAAAGTCTTACATTTTGTACGTATCTAATAAGATGCGGGAGTTATGAGTCTTCAGTTAAAGACAAATTTTATCTTCCCATATGACTCCAAAGGTAAAATTCACCCTTCTAAAAGAAACAGATGCTTGAAAAGGAGCTATAGCCCTTGGAATGTTCAGAAGCCACGTCTTAAGAGGAGAAGATTCTTTTTTGTTTGAAAGTTAAGGGAAGGAATGAAGGTATTGTAAAGCTATGAGACTAGGCCCTTCTTTGATGTGGTTTCTTGTAATTTCACTAACTTCGGGTAATCCGTGCTAATTTACGCGAGGAAACGTTGTTTTCTATGATGTTTCAAACAATTTCTATGAGATTGAACTTTAGAAGAGTTTATGGGTTCTTTCAGTCCTTAAAAGTTTGCCCTTCAAGCTGAAAACTATTTTGTGTCAGCAAGGCTTATAAAAAGCCTATTATTCATCTTTAGTGTAAGACTTTTTATGTCTATTTTTTTAAGGAATCTTGAAATAAAAGCTTAATTATAAATGACTTAATGTTGGCACGTTATATTTTAGAGCTTATAAGAACTCCAAAAGATAATGTTAATAAGAAACAGCTGCAGAGTTGATTTCTTTTCTGCACTTTTCTCATGCCATCCAGAAACCCATTTTTCATTTTTTGGTATATGGAGCATTCACAGAATTGACAGAGTTGCTTTTGAGAGTGGTTCCCCCAGAGCATTTTCAGAAATTTCAGGCTCTGGATGGGAGACACTTCCAGACACTAAATGAACATCTAAGCTGCCCAGGCTGATTTCATGTAAGGTATGAATCCTGTGCTGTTCCGCTGAGAGCTGTGTATAATATACCAACCTATCTGCCATTCTCAGTTGTCTCCCCAAATCTGTGCATCTTGTTTTGGAGACTTCTTTTGCAGAGACTTCTTTGGAGATCTTTGTTTTCTACTTATATTTTGAGTTTCTGTTTTTCACAGAACTATCACAGAAAAAGCAAATTTCTTTCACTGCCTTTTCTATTCAGACATAAAAAAGCTCCTTCTGTCTTAGCATCTGTCTCAGTGCTACTGACCAGCTCGCTATCTTCTTCATCTTTGAGATGACAAAGTGGCTCTCTCCAAACCCGAGGGAGGTCCCCTTGCCTCTGGGACTTCAGCTTTACATCACCAATAATCTCAACAGTATTTCATTGCCAAAAGTCTTGCTGTCCCTCTTTGGTTCCTCACGTTGCTTTCTGCATCTCTTCCTGCCAGAGGAAATAAACAGTAACCCCATTCCTGTTCTTTATGTACTCCACTGCATCGCTTAAGTTTTCTTGGTCACAACTGATATTGAATTCACACCTTCCTTTAGACTGCTGACCTTGACACATGTTCTTCATCCAAAAGCCTTGCTGGATCGTGATATCCTTAACTTTGTTCTCCTCAGTGTCCCCAGCTATGATTCAAATGTGAATGAATCCCTATGTGAACCTTGAATGCTTTAACTCCTGCCTCCACCTTTCACTACCAACTACCTCACAGGACTCTGTTATGGACTCTTTCTTCTGATACACACCTCCTTGGATTATTTTATGCACAAATTCGATTTCCATCTCTGTGCTGACAGTCTGTAGAGATACATCTCTCATTCAAACTGTTCCTGTTCAGCGTAAAGTCTCAGACTGTCTCTGAAACCTCATCATAGCTATTTAACTACCAACTTGGGGGCTAAAAACATCCTTCTCCAAGCCCTCACTCTGACTCATTTCTGCTTGATTATGCTAAACAGTAGTTAACCATCCTGCAAGTCGCTGCAGTCTGGGAGTCTTCTTCTCAAGTAGATACTTTTCCACTAGATACTTTTACCAGGATACACAAAATTCTCAGATATTTGTTTCTTCATAACTTCTCAAAGACACGGCATTTTGAGTCCTCTCTCACAAGGCTTATTTACACCCAGGCCTCACTATCTCACTCCTCACTTAAATTGGTGTTTTCCCTCAGATATTCACACATGGGTTCTGCCCCTCGATACCAATCTGGGATGACTTCGCAAAGATGATTTTTCTGGTGTGCTGCTTTGATCCTGCCACCCTTTCTTTTTCACATCTACCAATCCCCCCAGCCTGTTTTGCATCAGCCCTGAGCCATTTGTCCTCAGGATCTCACAAGATATCAATATCCTGAAAATATTTTTCCAGCCTTAACCACAAAAGACATTGTTCTGGCTTTGCAGCTTTGTGCAAATGATTGGAAACTTCTTCCGAATCATTTGGCCCACCTACTCGTATTTGCCGTTTGACTGTAATGGTCTCGTGACTTACACAGAGGTTGTGTAAGCATTACTGAGGTCACAAGCTGACAGACTTTTATCTTTTGTGGATAGTTTTCATAAGCACTCCTTCGTAAGCACCTATATCTCACAAAAAGGGAATTAAAGCACCCGTGTTAACTGGTGCCAGTCTACATGAGTTTCATGTTCCCAGAGCAGGAACACCAAATTTCTGCTGAGGATAGGTGTACTCAAGTAGATACAAATATGACAAAGCAAAATTACATTCAAGAAAAGTAAACATTATAGTCGTGTACAATTACAATCGATTATTTAACATATGCAGCATTTCCTCTCAAATTCTATCCGTGTAAAAGGGCCTCCAGAGCTTCCAACTGTGCTAAATCAAAGCTGATACAAAGCCACCCTGCATCCGACTCTTCCTGGGTGTGAATTCAGGCACTTCACTGGAACACCTATATTTTAGCAATGCTTGCATTTGACTTTCTCATCAAGGAGAAAAGGAAGTGCCTGTACAGACAGATTCATTCACCTCCCTTTCCACCATGGATACAGGGATTTTGGAAGTTCCCCTTCCTGAGTTCCCTGACTTATGTGCCTACAAGTAGGTGAATAACTTTGGATCTTTCAGTGAAACTGGTATCGAACATTATTTTCCTTTGCTTTTTGTGAAACAAAGTATTTCCCGAGTAACTTAAACAATATCCAGATCTACTTTTTTGTTTGTTTAGGTTTTTTTTTTTTCCTAGACAGAAGTCACTGGATACAGGACTCCCAGTAGTGTGACACCTGAGTTTTAATCAGAGGTGGTTCACCCTGTATCTGGTGCTGCTTTTCCATAGTATTCTGTTCATGCTGAGTTTGTGAATATCTGCACCTGTACAGCATCTTCTCTCTCTTTCTCTCTCTGATAGTACTTTTTGCCCAGAAAGTTTGGCTTTAGGTAAAATTTATAACAGTCTGCACCTTGCAACCTTCAGTTAACTGTATAATTTATTACTGTAGCTTGGATGAAAAGTCGCCTTTCTTTCTAAGAGACTGACTCGAAGGATTCATATTTTGGAGTCTCATAGCTTTGATAATTGATTTAACTTCAGTTATCAGATACTCAAACAGTAAGAGAATAGTTGGAATACACCAAAAGTAATTGTTTTCTTCCTTCTTCATCCCAAACTAAATTTATTTCTGCTTTATGTATTGCCTGTATAAATCTATTTTAAATGCCATTTTGGAAAATGCCCGTTGCAGGCTTCTTCTTTTAATATTCTCTACTATTTATGTCATCACACTGTAGAGAAAAGCATTACAAAACATACATCAGCAATTGGGGTTTTTTTCAAAATGAAATATTTTCTCCTTATTTTTTTTCCCCTTGTGTGTACATATCCTTTTTATATATACATACCCATATATATACTCTATATATCCTGCATTTTCATTTTCAGTCATGCCTAGAAGTGCTGAATTACCCCAGGAGAAGAAAGCTCACTTTTGTCAGTATTCCAGTCCAATTTTGCAGACACGAAAGGAGATAATCACTCAAATGTGCATGTGTGCTTACTGGAACACAGTCCAAACTCGGAACCTTTTGAGGTTTGCCCATCTGTATTACGGGGCCTTATTAGTTAAAATTACACATAGCAGCTTGAGAAAGCAATTTTATGTTCTCTGGCCAGGAGTAGCTCAGTTAGCACACACTCATATGACTAAGTAGTCAGCGGCGAAGCTGCAGGACTGCTAACCTTAGTGATTTTTTCATTACCCATCTAGTTCTTCCAGTAAACACCCACCCCCCCTGCTTTTCTTCTTTCTTTTTTTTTTTTAATGGTTCTTTGCCTCATATGGCCATGAATGCAAAACCAGGACTGTTGCTATTATAGGAAATGTGTGTTCCAAACAATATAAATCTCTTAAATTCTGTTTCTGCACTCTTACTTTCCTAATAATTAGTCATGCTTACGGTTCAGTAAAGGCCACTTCAGTCAGCCAGTGAGACTACAACACTGTGTTTCCTGGCAGTGGGTGACTCGATGGTAAATCACCATTAGAGTGGAATTTAGACCTGCACATAAGACCCATCCTAAGAGTAAAATATCTTTAGTTTTAGAACTCTAAGGAATAAAATAAACAATATTTACTAGTTTATGGGTTTGGAGCCTTTAGGCTGATAGAAATCTTAAGCTGAAATCAGCTTTTTTTTTTTTTTATCCAGGGCAGGGATGAATATAATTTTTTTTTTTTGTATTTTATGGTTTTACTCAGAGTGCAATAATTTACCTGCTAACATAGCAACAGAGGAACGATTATCCTGATCTGGGCAAGTGAATATAAACCTCTTTAGAGTTTGTGACTCACAGAACTAGGAGAACAACTATGGAGATTATTAATCCTTTTTCGGTTTAGAGTAATCCCTAAGGCTGTACAGACATTTAATAAGGTCAAGTTCCCACTCTGATGGTAGGCACTGTGTTATTCTCCTGCACTTCTAGGTAGAGGAATCAAGATCCAAGAAGGCCTTTCTTTGAAAGCATTTCCTTGAAGCAGATTTCATCCAGTGGAAAATAATTCTGGCCCCACCACTTGGCAGTAGAAAATCCCATATGTTGCTTACTCCTTTCCAGACTATAAGGCCAGCCAAATTATTGCCAACCCCAAAATGATGTCTTAGAACTTTAATACATCCACCCAGAGCTACAGCTTCTAATTTTCACTCTTGTGAAAGTTAAGTAGAGGAGGTTGGTTTTCTTTCTGACTTGAGAACCATCACTTGAGCATCACCTGCTCTAGTTGAGGCTGTCCCTGCTCTCAGCAGGGGGGTTGGACTGGATGACCTCTAGAGGTCCCTCCCAACCCAGACATTTCTGTTTCTATGTTACTTGAAATACAATTTAAATTTAATTCTGACTTGAAGGATTAATGGGACATCCTATGTCTTTCACAGCATGGGCCTATATAAAGCCTTATAACATTTCTGCAACAGGTCATTTGTTGAGGTAGCACCTAAAGGTTCCTGTGGTGTCGCATTCTGCAACACGCGGGGCTTTTGCTAAAATATTTAAGATTTTGATCTGTTAGCATAAAATTATTCACAGGTTAATCTTTGATTGACCACAGAAAACCATTATTGCAACACTTCAAATTGACCAGTGGTTTACTCTTTGGTTTAGCCTGAGCTTTCAGAGATCCTTCTGACTCGGACGGTTTACTTTGCAAGTAGGGAAAAGAAGTCTAAAATATTTCTACCAAACAAACATTTACCTTTTTCTCTGACAATGGGAAGACTTCATTTTTCTAGCACAAAGAAGATAATAATAACCACTGGCCGTGGAGTTGGACAACAGTGTTCACCAAACCCGAGGAACAGGAGTAGTCCTTCTCTGTGTTACAGAGAGACTAATAGGAGTTTTCCAGTCTGACCAAAACCACTCCTAGAAATGTGTTAGTTAAGGTTCATCTTTGCCTTCAGCTAAGAAAACCCCCCCACTAATGGTGTACTATATATTTCCAACGAGCTGCACTATTTTTCTTCTCTTGCACAGGTGCTTTGTCAAGGAAAAGCTGATATTTATTTACTGATTTACACCGATGAGTTTTTTAAGATAAGAAAGCAATTATATCTTTTATAAGACTGCCACATCTGATTGCTCTGAATTCTCTTTTACCTTTGCAGTTATGCCACTAGAAGCCAGTTGTTTTCTTCTCCTTTTAGTCAGGTTTTGCTTTTGGTTTCGGTTGGGTTTTTTTGAGGCTGGGGCAGGGGGGAGAGAGAGTGCATGTTTCAGGAAGGATTAGTGTTTTGAGTGGGGTTTTTTGACTTAAACCTCCCCCCCCATTAAATTATATGGACTTAGCCTATTTTCTTCAAAATAATCTAGAGTTAATTTAGAAAGCTAATAGCAGGTCCATTCTACTTTTCCTTTCTTTATTTAAAATAAAGAGTACGATACTGAAACAGTTGGAAGCTAAGACCCAATAAAATAATAAGTTTAACTATACACTGATTAAGATAATTCTCAATTCTATTTAATTCCTCGTTTTCACTGTTTTTTTTCAGCCTCAGAGATAAATTTACTTTATATTCACAAGCTGTTTACACTTGCACGATGTCTGAAACATCAGCTCGTTTTGTTTAAAAAAGTGAAGTGTCATGAAGTGACACAGGTCCGCGAAATGATTGCTTAAGAGAAGCACGATAAACTCCTGACAAAACCCGAAGAGTTAGTAGCAATGCGTACAGGTTCGCTTAATAAATCAGCTCAGCACCTCATTGCTTAAAACGACAGAAAACGTCCGTCTTTTCCTTGCACATGTCTCAGAGGACTTTGAATAAATTAGAAATGATTTTATACACAACTTTGCATTTACCACTGAAAGACAGTCACCAAACTTTCCGGATCGCGTCAGAAAATGTTCGGATGGGGAGGTTCTTGACCTTTTATTTTATTTTATTTTATTTTCAAAGAAAAGAAAAAAAAGAAAGCTACTCTTTTATAGTTGTAAAACTAAGACTAAAGTCATCATTTGATTCTCAACGTTTAAACAGTACATTTTTCAATGTAGATGTTTATGCAAAAAAAAAATAAATAAACCCCAACTTTTTCAGTTCGAGACGAACATTAACTTCTAAGGGAACTGTTAAAGAAGATAAGAATGTACCAAATCCTTGCTTTCAAGCCTGCTTTGAGATGTATGAGAGCACAGCTTCTCTTCTATAGTGAAGGATTTTAGCCTATATTTTTTAATGTATGCAAATGATAGTGGGAGAGTCAATATAGTATTTGGCAAGTTTCCCACGGACATGGAAACAACTGAGGCAGAGGCTTTCAAGATAATTTTCGGTATGAAAGAGTAAAATCATGGCAGTTCGCTGATTTATGCTTATTTCTACTGCAGCAATAAACTTGTACGACTTGTTCCTGTTGAGGACTCGAGCAGCGTCAGCAATATTGCGCTGTCCTGTCAAAAGTGACGAAGACGACGACGCTTTCTTCCGAGAGACGTGCCCGATTTGTAATGACGGGTGTACAGCGTTGGCGAGATGGGTAATGATGCTGTAAAGGTAGAAACTAAAGGAAAGCCTTGTCAGTAAGTGCTGTTGCCTTTTTTGACATGTCAGTAGTCGCGGATTCGAGAAAAATAAGGCAAGGTGCACGTACAACACCGTTACTTTGTGATTCTCTATCTATTTTAGTAGAGATTTCAAGCTGTTACAATACTTTCCGGTACTTCAGAAAAGTCTAAACCATAGTTCAGTTCAAGCTCTGTAATTGCTTTAATGTACGTCTCACAGGAAGACCATGAGGCCTGTAAAGTCAGGATGGTTGGTTCCTCACAGTGCAAGTAGAAAATCTGAGGTCTGAGAAAAACAGGACAGAGTGGAAAGTCCAGGTCTCCCCCAGCACCGGGGCTGCTGTGGCCAATGTAAATTGCTCAAGGGCCTATTTTGGGGCACAGCTGTGCTGAAAAAAAAAAAAAACAAAAAAAAAGAGGATGCAGATCCACCTCTGCTTTCCAGCTGTGCAGAGCTTTCTGGTCAAAACTGGATCTCCTGTTCACAGGGATCTGCTGAAAACTGATCCCCAGTTCTTTATTCTGCCAGCTTGAAGGGCGGAGGGAAAAAATGGACAAAAGGAGAGATGGTCAGGTGTGCTTTTTAGGGGCTAGCAGAATTTCACAGAATTTCCTAAACTGGGAAAGACCTTTAAGATCTTCTAGTGCAATCATTAACCCAACACTGAGAGGACCTTGACTAAACCGTATCCCTCAGCACTATGTCTACGTGACTCTTAAATACCTCCAGGGCTGGGACTCAACCACTGCCCTGGGCAAAGCTGGTCCAGTGGTAGAATCACAGAATCATAGAATCAAGGAATCACAGAATCATTAAGGTTGGAAACAACCTTCAAGATCATCAACCATCTACTAAATATTATCATGACCACTAAACCATGTCCTGCAGTGCCACATCTAGAGGTTTTTTTGAACCCCTCCAGGGATGGTGATTCCACCCCCTCCCTGGGCAGCCTGTTCCAAGGCCTCACCACTCTCTC